>CAUYTI010095088.1:0-10197 GCA_963575145.1 Galago senegalensis
TGCAAATAACATGAAATTTATGTGAACCAGCTTGATGAAAGTATGTCAAAATCTGTGTGAAGACACTACACTGTACCCCATGTTTGCATTAATGTACACAGCTATCATTTAATAAAATAATAATAATAAAAAAAAAATAAATAAATCCTATGGGTAGAAAGGAAGGTGAGACTGAGGTTTCTTGACTATTGAATAAAGAACACAGGTATGAGGAAACACACACCGTATGTGTTTTCTACCTACAAAATCAGTATCTCATATATGGTAACACACTGAAGCTGAATAAAGTATATCCCCAGTTAGATACTAGTAATTCAAGTATAAATAGGTTTGTGATTGTCTCACAATTACATCAAAATGCTTGGTTCTATATCGCAGAGCCATCAGAGTATCAGTGCCCCCTGTTATAGTAAAATCAGTTTCTCCCCTTAGCCTGGTGCATCACAGGAGAAAGCTGGGAATGGACCACTGTCATTCTGCGCTCCTTTGTGCATTAAAAACAACAGCCAGTGCACTTACCCTCTAATTTCCCTTTGTAGTTTACTGCTATCTAGTCACATACTGTTTAGAAGAGCCAATCCTAACTTCTTGAACAGCAACTGCATATCTAGAAACCTCAATCAAATCTTCACTATCATATTGGTATTGGTAAGAAAAGTATTCCATTACTTTTCTTCTCCCGCATAACCCACAGGGCTGCAGGGGTGCAAGAACTCAGGGGATGTCTTCAAATACCCACCCCCATAAGAGGAAGGAGGGAAGAGCTGTGAACAAGGGTGGGGACTACAACTGGAAGTGCACAGGCGCAGTCAGGGACAACAGAAATCTTCTAACTCAAATTCCTAGTTTTGGGGAACCAACATGATTTGAATATGGTCTCTTCACATTCACATAGCAAATAAATTCATAAGTCAAGTGATTTATAGATTTTACTTTTAAATATACGACACAGAACATGTGGTATTTTTATACACACTATCTTGTTTCACTCTCCCAATAACCCTGTAAGCCAGCAAATATCATTTATTTCAAATGACAAAAAAGATCTGACACTTTGAAAGGCAAGTTGGTAAAGCCCACACTGAAATTCAAGAGTCCTATAACCAGAGCTGTTTTATTCCCCAACACATGATTTCCCAAGGCCACGCATGTCCTGGTTTTGGTCTACATGATGGAGCAATGAAGGTAATCAAAAGCCTGCCAAGTGGCAGGGAGAAAACGTAACCGAAATAAAACAATACAATTCAGTAACTAGAGAATGCCCAGAGCCTGTAAGCACGGTTGTGAGGAAATGAGACAAAACATATAAGGAAACCCACCCAAGTGCCGGGAATACTTCAGTTTTCCATAAATACCAGTTATGATTGGTGAGAGATTTTACACCCAATGCAATACAAAGAATACTAATCCAAGAATAAGTACGAAGTTTCTATTATAAACAAAAACTGTCAGGTACTGCAGAGGACACCAAGAACTCACTCTTGTGCGACACACTTCAGCGCTCTGCTGCTGACAAGGGCTTTAAAACAGCCTAAAGGCGGGGAGGGGGGGTGGACAGCGCCAGAAACATTCGGTTGGGAGAGACAATCGGAAAAGACTTCCTGGAGGAGGCGGCACTTAAGACGTGCCTGGATAAAGGATAAGTGAACGACTCCGACCCTCAGACGGGGTTCGCGTGGGCGGGGGTGGGGATTCCCCGAAGAGGGGCAGGCCAATCTGCGGGCAGTCCCCACCTGGCCCTCAGACACTACGGTTTCGGAAATGGGCCGTGGTCGCATTTCCCAGGGCCCGGGCTGCCCGGAGCAGGATCAGCGACGGGAAACGGGAGTCGCAGGAGAGTTCAGGACGGGGCAGGGGGCCCGCGAGCAGCGGCCAGGCCCACCCGGCGGTGGGAATCCGACAAGGGGTGGTTCTCGTGCGCGGACGCAGGACGGGGCCGGGAACGCCGCCGCCTCCGCGGAGAAGAAGGGAAGACCGGGCAGGTCAGAGCCGGGGGGAGGCAGGTGTCCGAACCAGCCAGAGGCTGGGGCGTCTGAGGCGCTGAAGGTGCGGGACTCTCACCTGCGGCTCGCAGCGCTTGGCGCAGTAGGACGCAGGCGGCCCAGAACGCCGCTCGGGCCGCTCCTCGAATACCGAGTCCTCGAACTCGCCACCGAACCAGCACCCACTCTCCATAGTGTGCGCAGGAAACGCGAGGAGGCTGGGCCTAGAGCGGCGTCCACCTCCCAGCCCCGGAAGGGGCGGGGCCTCCGGGACTCGGGCGCGGCATGCTGGAACTTGTAGTCTTTGCAAAGGCCGCGCTGGGTCGTGGCCACGGGCGGGTTGGGGGGCGTGGTTGAGCTGAGATTTCTGACTCCGCTGATCCAACTCCAGGTCAAAGGGTTTGACTTCTCCGTCACAGATGGACAGAGCGATCCTTACCTGAACTTGTCGGAAAGCGTTGGCCGAGGGTAGCTGTTTAAAATTCACAAGTATCATTTTTTAGCTGTTGTGCATTCCTGGCACTATGTCAAGCACTCTTTTTGTGCTTCCTGCTTTCACCTAACAACCACCCTGTGAAAGACACGGTGATTCCCGTTTTGCAAGTAAAGATACATATTGCAGTTTGGGGAGGTTAAATAACTATTGCTCAGAATTAGTTATCACGTGGCTAAGAGCTAAGAAATACGGAAATGAGTCAGTATTCCTCATGTCTCCCACCACCACTAAGAAGACCAAAGTCAGTCACTCATTCACGCATTTGTAAAAGAGACGACAGAAATTTACCAGGATGGGAGTGGAGACTTGATCAGGGAGTATTCATACCTTCTGTAGAAAAATACCAAATCCCAGAATTCTAAGACAATCATTTCTTGACTCTAGAAGTAGAGATTGTTGACAAAATACAGGCCAGTACTTCACAGCAATATTACAGTGCCATATTACACAGCAGTTAATAAACAAAAGTTTTCTTTGGTTTTTCCCTTATTCCTCTTCACTGTCACTTGAACCCAATTTTTCACTCCACAAATTCACCCTACAGGAACCTAATCCACTCCCTCATATTTCAAAATTTTCTTTATTTACTCCTCAAATTTAGAACCAACCCATTTATTCAAAAGCTTGGGGTGGGAGGCTCCACCTGAATAGCCTCCAGACATTAGCTATTGGTGAATTCATTCATAAAAGGTCCGTTTTGAAAGATATATTTTTGTTTTCCCATCTGAACCCACCCCATTGCCACCCCCAGGTCTAGCCTTCTGGCCCAACAACCTTCCTGGTCAGGAAGTGTTAGGGCAGCTTATGGGTAAAGGTAGTGCTTGGCTCTTTGGACTAAGGATTCCTGGGCTCAAGGGTTTCTAATCTTTTTGCCACTAAGAAATTTTTCCCCAAAGTTGTAGAGGATTTGTGTACAAAATAAAACTGCATTTGTTAATTAATGATTGCTTCATTTTCCTTTAAAAATGGAACTTGGATCATATATAACAACCCATCCAAGCTTCTACCCAGCTTGAGTCTACCACCATTGCATCACTGTATCTGAGAATCCTGGTTGGAAACAATGAAGTGACTGTTAGGGACCCTGGGAAGCCTGAGGACTGATAAACTGTGATTAGCACCGGGACTTTGGCAATAATAATGAAAATAGTTCAGAAACTCCTATCACTATTGAGGACCAAGGGTCTGGATCCCCAGTTGCAAACCACTGCTGCACTTGATAAAGAGACTCTAGTGGTTCTCAACCTGTGGGTCACGACCCACAGGAACTATATGAAAGGGCCAAGGCATTAGGAAGGTTGAGAACCACTGCTCTAGGATAATGTCATTTTAAAAGAGTAGGCCAATAAAACAGAAGGGCGTTATACGCTACTTTATACACTTGAGACATCAGGTGTTAAAGAGTAAATTGGAATTCTGCAAGTATCTAAAATTGTATATGATAAAAACCTGAAACCTGTTTCTATAGGTTTTTATCTATAAAAATCTGATTTTTGATTAAGGAGCTGGTTTGACTTCAACATCACAAGGTAAACCCCATCTCCTCCAGGCAGCCCTCCCTCTTTTCAGTAATTCCCCTAAGCTTCTATCTATCCACTATGGCATTTAGCACACCATGGACTGTGAAAGCTAGAAATGCTATTTTGAGTCAGAGCCTCACTCTGTCACCCTAGATAGAATGCTATGGCATCACCATAGCTCACAGCAACTTCAAACTCTTGGGCTTAAGTGATCCTCTTGCCTCAGCCTCCAGAATAGCTGAGACTATAGGTGTGCACCGCCATGCCAGGCTAGTTTTTTTTTGTTTGTATTAGAGACAGGGTCTTTCTCTTGCTCAGATTGGTCTCCAACTTTTACCTGTGCTCAAGCAATATACCTGCCTTGGCTTCCCAGAATGCTAGGATAACAGACATGAGGCACCATACCTGGCCAGAGATGCTGTCTTTTTCACTCTTGTAAACTCAGCCACTAGACAGGAGATGGCCCAGAGTGGCTCAAAGAATGCCCATTAAACAGACAAATGGGTGAATAAATGGAAAATGGCAGGAGGAGCACTTCTCAGTTTTAAGTCACATTGCAAGTACTGTCTCTGAGTGGCGGAGGGTAGGAACCAGCATCTATTGAGTATTATTATGAGGTTAACTTTATTTCAATTAATTCTTACAATATCTCTTTCTGAATTATACATTATTATTCCTGTTTTTACAGATGAGGAAATAGGTTCTGAGAGGTAACTTTCTCAGAGTCCCAGGTAATGAATAGGTCTGTTCACAGTCAACTTCAGCTGACACAAAATCCCATGTTGTTAACTATCTCCCAAAAACAAAATGGCAGAGCTTCATGAAGACATGGAGAGCCAAGTCTGTCACCGGCTGGCTCTGCCTGCCCCACATTCTGGAGTCTTGGGAACTCTCATTTCTTCTCTGTGTGTATCTGTGCAGAATGGCTTTCTCTGACCTGCTCACACACATCGTAACCATGGCTTCCTCAGCCTGGGATTTCTACAAAACTACAATAATTAAAACAGTGTGGTACTGGCCTAAGGATAGAAATACAGGCCAATGGAATAGAATGAAGAGTCCAGAAACAAACCTTCATATATAGAGCCAGTTGATTTTTGACAAGGGTTGCTCAGTCTAGTCAATGGGGAAAGAAGAGTCACTTTAAGATACAGTTCTGGGACAACTGGATTGCCACATACAAAAAAATGAAGGTGGACTCCTACCATATGCCAAAATTAACTCAAACAGACTAATGACCTTTTGTGCATCAAAGGACATTAGCAAAAAAAAGTAAAAATACACAATGAGGAAAAAAGTCGACTCTAACTATTCACAGTAATGTTCTATTAAGTCACTACCAACATTGAATTAGCAAACAAAATGCAACATAAATGTTCCTGGGTTAGGGTCCTAGGAGCCCTTGGTCATAATATTTTCATCAGTCATTCAATACATAACTGTGTTCTTTGTGTGTTTCTGTTTAAAGATACCTTATTTAATACATAATAATGATTCATTAACGTTGAACTCAAGGCCAACAGCACTGTAACTCATGCCTGAATTAAGCTTACGTAACATGTGTTTTCTCCCTAGGGAAAGTGACAACCCTCCAGCATTTAGGAACACTAGATAGCACTTCAGTACTACCATTCTAAACAGCAAAATTACCAGCAAAAAGCCAAGAAATGGCATTAAACAGACTACAAAAAGGATGCTTCTCTACAGTATGAGAACTGAAAGAAGGCAGAGCACAGGCTGTGTGCAGTAGCTTACATCCTTATCCTAGTACCCTGAGAGGCAGAGGCAGGAGGAACACTTGAGGTCAGAAGTTTGAGATCAGCCCAGGTAACACAGCAAGACCCTACTGCTACAAAAAATTTTAAAAGTTAGCTGGGTGTTGTGGTGTGTGCCTGCAAGCTAAGGCAGGAGAAACACTTGAGCCCAGGAGTTCGAGGCAGCAATGAGCTATGATCATGACAACTGCACTTCAGCCTAACAGACCAAGACCTTGTCTCAAAAACAAATTAAAAAATAAGAAGAAGAAGAAGGGAGAGCATTGCTTTGGTTGGCCTCAACAGAGACTATGCATATTTAACTTAAATTTTTTGCCATTCTGCACAGGTGCAGGAATAACCAAGAAAACGCCCTGAGAAATAGTTTGGAGGTTACAAATAAATTTTAGTGAGTTGGCAGATTTGCATACACAAAATCCATGAATGATGAGGATCAACTGTATTTGCAAATCATATATAGATGCCCACCAACTAATGCTTTTTTCAACTTTATAATGGATTCATTGGGATGTGACCCCATGGTAAGTCAAGGAACATCTGGATTTACAATAAATTGACTTATGATAGTTCAACTTTATAATGAATTTATTAGGGTATTAAATGTCATTATAATACTCAATATGTACCAATAAAAAAGATGAATACAAGTCACATTGAGCACCTTTTGTAATTGCAGAAGTCAAATGTGACTTGCATGCTACAAATTTAAGACAGTTTTTGTCCTTCTTAAAATGTGTACACAATTTTGCACCCTCTGTATTTATATACAATGGAATATAATTCAAGCCACAAAAAGAAACAAAGTTTTGATACATACTATAGCACAGATGAATCTTATAAATATTATGCTAAGTGAAATAAGCCTGATACGAAAGAACACATGCTGTATAATTCCACTTATTGAAATATCAAGAATATGTAAATTCATAGAGACAGAAAATTAAGAGCTGCAGTCCCCAACCCCCAGGCTGCAGACTATTACCAGTCCATGGCCTGTTAGGAAGTGGGCTATACAGCAAGAGAGCTGGGCCAGTGGACAAGCTTCATCTGTGTTACAGCCTGCTCCATCACTCACATCCCTGTCTGAGCTCTGCTTCCTGTCAAAGCAGCTGTGCATTGGATTCTCAAAGGAGCTGAACTTTACTGTCAACAGAGGGATCTAGGTTGTGCGTTCGTTATAAAAACCTAATGCCTGGTCTGAGGTGGAGCTGAGGCTGTGATGCTAGCGCTGGGGAGAGGTTTGACTGCACAGAGACCATAATAAATCGTTCGCATAGCAAAGCCACTGCCACCCCCTTCTGGGGAAAGACTGTCTTCCCAGAAGAGGTCCCTGGTGCCAAAAAGGTTGGGGACCATGGGGTAAGAGGTTACCAATGGGGAGTAATTGCTTAATAGTTGCAAGTTTCTGTTTGGGGTTTCTCAAAAAGTTTGGAAACAGTGGTGGTGGTTGCCCAGCACTGTTATTGTAATTAATGCCATTGAATTAGATACTTAAAACTGACATAATGGCAAATATGTTATATACAGAGGGTGCCAAAAATGTATACACATGCTGAGAGATGTTATCTATGGTCAAGTGTACCCAGACATGCTACACGCATCCATTTTACCTGCAATTTTGGGGGGAATGATTGATTGTACTTCCAACATGATCTCTTAAAATATGTATACACTTTTCTTGCACCCCTGGTATGTTACCACAATTAAAAAAAAAACTGGCTCAGATAATAAAGTGGAAAAAGATCACTGAAAACTACTAATCACTGCTTTTATTTTTGTATTCAAGGACACAACAAGGACAGGAAGGTTCTTTTGCTCTGTCAAATAAATATATTTAAAAGCTAGCAAACATCAGAGCAGAATTTTATCAAGCCTATAAAAGAGACGGGGGAAATGTATTAATGGGGAAATGTATTAATGGTTATTTACAGCTATACAGAACTAATATATTGCAAGGGAAACATAATATAAATATATTCTAAGACTTTATTTCCAATACTTGACATTTCAAATTTTGAAAACATTAAAATTATTGGCAAACAAAACTCAGACCACATTAGCAATGGTTTAAAAAAGGGAGCAATTTAATCATTATAATACAGAGTGCTTTAAGAAGTTTTTAAACGTGTAAAAGAAAAAACAGCTTAGTGCATTCAACTGTTACAGTCTTTACACTGCTTCTTTTTTAAAAAAGTTAACAGTAGTATGAAAAAAGCCACCCACAAAGCCAGCTGTCTGAGTGAAGAAATCAGCTAAATTGCAGCATTTTGGAATTACTAATAAAGCTATAGTTAAAAAATAAAAAGTTTATAAAAATGAAAGCAGCATGCATATTCAAGGCTTTTTCATAACATTTTCATTAGCTAACATTTAACCAAGAGCTTATATTTATTACTCATTATGTTAGATAAAATAAACTGGCCAAGCCTACTACATCTGGTCATTCAGAAAAACATGTTAAAACCCAGAGCTAATTAAACCAAATAGTTCTTCTATGAAGAAAGCACATTTTGAAAAATGGTCCTATGGTCTCCAAAGAAAGGGTTCTTCTCAACATGAATAAACAGCACCTGTCTTTACAAAGTCTATAAGTTTAGTATGACCTTTCAGCCTCCTGATACAGCAAGAGTTAACAGTTAACACTCCTTCCATGATTTATAAGTGAAAAGTTAACTTTTAACTCATTATGGTCAGTTCAGAATTTTTTCTCTAGTCACTGAAATTGTTATACAAAGTAGAATTTCACCAAAAGATAATTCTTTAAAATTCTGATCTGACACCTGTACAAACATTTCTGATTTCCACATGATTGTAAGAAAACACTAAGTGTATATTTACTAGATGATTCTTTTTCACATTTTTGGTGCAGTATTTATTTCAGAGTTTCATCCTATCCAAATTCTCATGCCAGGTTCTTTTCCTTCTTCAATATTAATTATCGTCAGTTCAATAAAAAGCAAATCAGCTTCTAATGAAAAAAGTAACAGAAGAATTACACGTAGAAATAGTGGTATCCATAAATGTGTTTAAATGAAAGATCCAATTATTAAGGGCCAGTGATACCACAAAATCTTACTGTCCCACCATGTGTAAATAGGCTGCTTTTACACTTAAAATTGTCTAAGCTCATGCACAACTTTTAATCTTAGTGCAGGGCCTGGTAGATAAAACATAGAAATAAATCAAGGTTTGGTTTTTTATTCCCATTTCTAACAATTTTCACTCTGTAAAATGTTTGGTCACTCGAAGTTCTAAGCTTAATCACATGTCAGAGTGTAGAGGCGATAAAAGCCCATCTTACTAGACACATAGTATTAAGTTGGACAAAATATGAGGACAAGCTCTAGTGGTCATAAAACCCCCTCAGAAAGTCTAAGATTCAGTATCTCTCCATCAATTAGATAAAAATGTACTGTATTAAAACTGGAATTTTTACAAGTTGTTTTCTAATTAGTGTTCTATTTACATTGCAGAACTTCCGCCAACTGCAGTAGTTTAACTTTGGCACAACATTAAGTTCCATTTCTTTTGGGTATTGGATCCTGTTTTTGAGAGTGTGTATGCCCCAAAACGTCTTCAGTGTCATCAAAGATTGGGCCCATTCACAGTAAATCAGACATCTTGACTTGAAGAATTGATTCTCCTTCAGTGTTTTAGGCAGCTATAAAAGAAAAATACAAAAGACTGAAAAGTTAAAGACAAGCACATTTTAACTTTTGCTACCTTTAGAAACAAAAATACCAACTAGTCATAAAAATACATCTTCTGTATTCTCTTATTAATAACATACCTCTTATATGACGAATCTATGTGTGTGACCCACATACGTGTGTGCGTACCTATGCTCTTCATGTGCCAGACTTGTTTATAAACTTCTATCACCTTTAGGTAACAAGGCTGTCATGTGAAAAAAATATATATGTACCTCACTGTCTGCAATAACTATTTTGGGAAAGTTATGGTAGCTTATTTTTTTGTTAATTGAACCACATTTAAATGAAGAAATAGCTGAGGAAATTTATGGTGAACCCTCCTACAAGTGAAAAATGATTTTTTAAACCAGTGATATATGATAATGTATTTTATAATTTTGTGTATTTCAAAAGCAAACATGCCTCTATATGGACCACATGTGTTTCTGTATATATCGTGTCTAACATAAATACTATTTTTGTTTTTGAGACAGAGCCTCAAGCTGTCCCCCTGGGTAGAGTGCCGTGGCATTACAGCTCACAGCAACCTCCAACTCCTGGGCTCAAGCGAGTCTCTTGCCTCCGCCTCACAAGTAGCTGGGACCATAGGCGCCCGCCACAACGCCCGGCTATTTTTTGGTTGCAGCCGTCATTGTTGTTTGGCGGGTCCGGGCTGGGGATTCGAACCCGCCGCCTTAGGTGTACGTGGCTGGCGCCTTAGCCAGTTGAGCT
>CAUYTI010095090.1:0-32753 GCA_963575145.1 Galago senegalensis
CCCGCCAAACAACAATGATGGCTGCAACCAAAAAAAAAATAGCCCGGCGTTGTGGCGGGCGCCTGTGGTCCCAGCTACTTGGGAGGCGGAGGCAAGAGACTCGCTTGAGCCCAGGAGTTGGAGGTTGCTGTGAGCTGTAATACCACAGCACTCTACCCAGGGGGACAGCTTAAGGCTCTGTCTCAAAAAAAAAAAAAAAAAAATTAATGGTAATGAAAGCTCTTCAGGTTGATGAGAAATAATACCAGAAGCTGGCACTTCAGGAAGGAAGAAAAAACAACAGAAAAATGGTAAATACCTGAGAACTTACAAAAGCATATTTCTCGTCTTAAAATATGTATGGTCTTTGAAAGCAAAAAGTTGTAACGATGTATGATGGAGTTTTTAATATAGACAGATGTAATATACACAAATAATGAAGAAAAAGGAGACAGGATAAAGAGACCACACAGCTACAAGGCTTCCACACAGTACCTAAGTGTAAATATTAACTCTAATTAAACTGCAAAAGGTGAAGAGTGTGCATTGTACTTCCAAGAACAACAACAAAGAAACATAATAAACAGAGATAAAGCAAAACTGTCAGTAGATAAGTTAAAAAGGAATACTAAGAGATAGTCAAATACCCAACCATGGCAGGAAAGACGGATCAGAGAAATAAATAAATAAACAAAAAAAGAACAGAAGGGGGAAAAAGAAAAGGCAAAATGATAGTCCTATAACCAACACATCAACAATTACATTTTTGAAAAGTCCCAAACACCCCAACTGAACGGCAGATTCTCTGACGGTAACAACAAAAACAGAAAAAACAAACCACCGACTATCGATAGGAAACCCACTTTAAATAGACAGATAAAGATCAGTTAAGACTGAAAGGATGAAAAGATATACCGTGTAAAAAGTGATCAAAAGAGGGTGGCGCCTGTGGCTTAAGAAATAGGGCACCGGCCCCATATGCCGGAGGTGGTGGGTTCAAACCCAGCCCCGGCCAAAACTGTAAAAAATGATCAAAAGAAAGCTGAGTAGCTATCTTAATGTCAGATGTGACGGACTCCAGAACAAGGAATGTTACCAGAATAAAGGGCATTGTGCAATGACAAGAGGGTCAATTCACCAAGAGGACACAAAGATTTCAAACACATTTGCACCCAACAACGGATATTCAAAACACGTAAAGCAAAACCATAAAGAAAGGCAAAGAGAAATAGAAAAAATCTACCACCTAACTGGAAGACTTCAACTCTTTTTTTCAGTAATCAATAGGACAAGTAGAGAAGTCAAGTCGGTTGTTCACAAATTTCATATCTTTGTTAATCTTCTAACTGATATTTATAGCACACTCCATCAAACAACAGCTTATTTTCAAGAACACATGGAACACTTACAAAAATAAGCCACACCATAAACAATGAACAAACCTTAACAAATTTAGAAGGATTAAAATCATACAAAGTATGTTTTCCGACTTTAAAACAAACTAAAAATCAAAAGCAGAATGGTATCTTGGAAATCCCCAAATATTTGGAAGTTTAAAAAAATGCATGTTTAAATAACTCACAGATCAAAGAATAAAAAATATTTTAAACTAAATGAAAAGAAGGAAACATATCAAAATTTGTGGAATGCAGCTAAAGCAGTACTCAGGATATTCATAGCATCAAATGTCTATGTTAGAAGAAAAAGAAGTTTAAAATTAATGACTTAAATTTTGTTTTTAAATTTTTATATTTTAATTCTTTTAACCTAAATTTCTTAAGAAACTAGAAAAAAAAAAAAAGAAGAGATTAAACCCAAAGACAAAAGAGGCTCAAAGTAATAACAATCAAAAGGTAGTCACATGGGGTGGCACCTGTGGCTCAAGGAGTAGGGTGCTGGCCCATATACCAGAGGTGGTGGGTTCAAACCCAGCCCTGGCGCCCCCCCCAAAAAAAACTGCAAAAAAAAAAAAAAGATAGTCACGTTGCTTAACAAAAGGGGTATGTTCTGAGAAATGTGTCATTAGGCAATTTTATTGTCATGAGAACATTAGAATGTACTGGCACAAACCCAAATGGCATAGCTTACTATACACGTAGGTTTTATGGTATAGTCTAATGCTCCCAGGCTACAAACCTATACAGTATGTTATGATATTGAAAACACAGGCAATTGTGACACAGTGGTAAGTACTGTGTAAGCATATTATCTAAATATAGAAAAGGTACAGTAAAGATGCAATATTATAATCTGATGATAACCACCATTGTATGTATGGTTCGTCATTGACCAAAATATTGTCACGTGGCGCATGACTATAATGGAAATCAAAAACGAAAAAAACCAATAGTAAAAAGTTAATAAAACCAAAAGCTGGTTCTTTGGGGGGAAAAGATCAATAAATTTGACAAACCTCTAGCCAGACTGGGAAAAAAAGAAAAATGACAGAAAGGACTGATGTTAAGATGAAGCAAGATCACTCTAGACTCTATAAACAAGAAAAGGAAAACAAGGGCCAGGCGTGGTGGCTCACGCCTGTAATCCCAGCATTCTGGGAGGCCAAGGCAGGTGGATAGCTTGAGCTCAGGAGTTCGAGACCAGCCTGAGCCAGAGCGAGACCCTGTCTCTAAAAAATAGCCAGGCACCTGCAGTCCCAGCTACTTGGGAGGCTGAGGCAAGAGGATCGCTTAAGCCCAAGAGCTGGAGGTTGCTGTGAGCTGTGACGCCATAGTACTCTACAGAGGGCAACTTAGTAAGACTCTGTCTCAAAAAAAAGTGCCATACAGTAGTATCAAAAACCATGAAATTCTCTGGCATAAATATAACAAAACATAAATATAATTAAAACTACAAAACTGATGAAAGAAATCAAAGAAAACCTAAATAAATTCGTTTTCACAGGTTAGAAGATTCAAGATCATTAAGATGTCATTTCTCCCTAAATGGATTTATAGTTTCAATCCCAGTCCAAATCCCCAGCAGGAGTATTTTCAGATATCAGCAAGTTGATTCTAAATACAAAAAGGCAAAGGACTTAGAGTAGCCAAAACAATTTTGAGAAGAACGAAGTTGGAAGATTCACACTATCTGATTTCAAGGCCCACTATAAATGTACAACAATCAAGACAGTGTGATATTGGTGAAAGGAAGTTAGTCACCTGGATCAGTGGAAAACAATAGAGTCCAAGAATGAACCCATGTAAATCTCATCAACTGATTTTAACAAAGGTACAATTTGGTGATGAACATAGAGGCTTTTCAACAAAAGGCTCTAGAAAAATTGTACCTCTCTGCACAAAAAGTAATAGCCTCGAATCAGTCTTTACCTTTTTTGCAAACAAAAATTAACTCAAAATGGATCATGTAAAATGTAAACAGAAAATAGAAAAATCAAAAACTTCTATAAGAAAACATAACAGAAAATCTTTTTGACCTTAGATTGAAGAAAATATAAACGTTCTTAGAAGAAACATCAAACATAAAATCCAGGGCCAATTACAGGCCAGGCTCATATCTGCACTGGCCTGTAGGCTACACTCAATCCTAGCACTTTTGGAGGCTGAGACAGGAGGATCCCTTGAGGCTAGGAGTTTAAAGGCCAGCCTCAACAACACAGCAAGATGGTTCTATAAAATACAAAAAAATTAAACTCATGTGGAGGAGGAGGAGAAGACAATGACGACAGTTCATGAAAGAAAAAGTTGGTGAAGTTGATATACTAGACTTTATCAGAGTTAATAATATCTGCATTTGAAACACACTGGTTTTGTTTTTTGGTTTGTCTTTTTTTAAAGACAGAGTCTCAAGCTTTCACCCTGGGTAGTACCATGGCATCACAGCTCACAGCAACCTCTAACTCTTGGGTTCAAGCTATCCTCTTGCCTCAGTTTTTCTATTTTTAGTAGAGATGGAGTCTCATTTTTTTGCCCAGGCTGGCCTCGAACTCATGAGCTCAAGCAATCCACTCACCTCCCAGAGTGTTAGGATTACAGATGTGAGCTACCATGCCACCACTATTATGAGAATAAAAAGAAAAGAAAAGCCACAGACAAGGAGAAAATAATTGTAAATCACATATTTGATAAAGGACTTGTATCCAGAATATATTTTTAAAAAAAAAAACTTTCAATAATCAATAATAAGAAAGCAAACAACTCACTTTCAAAAATGGGCAAAAAACTTGAACACTTCACCAAAGAAGCCATGGAGACGGCAAATAATTATGTGGAAAGAGGCTAAATATCACTGGTCATGAGGAAAATGCAAATTAAAACCACAATGAGAGACTACTACCTATCTACTCGAATGGCTAAGAAAAAAATTTTAAGGGTAATAGGAAGGTCTGGTAAGGATATAGAGAAATGGAACCCTCATTAGATAGCTCGTGAGAATATAAAAAGTTACAACCTGGAAAATAATTTTGAAGTTGTTTTTTTTTTAAGTTAAATATATACTTACTATTACAAACCAGCGATCCTATTCCTAAGCACCTCAGAGACATACAAACTTACATGCACACAATGACCCTTCCACCAAGGTTTTTAGAGGCTTTATTCATCATCAACAAAAACTGGAAAACAACCCAAAGGTTCTTCTGCTAGGGATCTGATAAATAGTGGTGCGTCCAGACAAGGTACGCTACTTAGCAGTAAAACAGAACTACTGATAACACACACACAACATGAGCAGCTTTCAAAATCAGTACACTAAATGGAAGAATCCAGGCTTGCATACTGTATGTTCCCAATTACCTGACTTTCTGGAAAAGGCAAAACTATAGTCACAGAACAGATCAGGCATTACTAGGGGTTGCAGAAGGAAGAGTTAACGCCACAGGCAGGAAGGAATTTGCGGGGTGGTGAAACTGCATTACATTTTCATCCTGGTGATTTGTCGCCATTCAATTGTCAGCTCTTAGAATTATACATCAAAAAGACCGGGTTTGGCTGCCTGTTAACGTTTAAGGTAAAAACGTTTAAAGAACGTTGTAGGCACAGATGGTGAATTTGAATACGGGTTATATTTTCGATGTTACATTTCCTGTAGTTGATCACTACACTGTGGTTCTGAAAGAGAATACCCTCGATTTTAAGCAGACACATGAAGACGTATTTATGGGCAAAATGTCATACGATCTCCTTTCAACTAGATCAAGACAAAAACCAGCGTGTGCATGTGCGGATAGAAAAAGTGTCAAAGCGAACGTGGTCGGAAGGTAATAACTCGTGAATGCAGATGATGGGTACTCGAGAATACATGGAACTATTCTCGCATCTTCTCTGAGTCTGGGTGGTTTTTAAAATGAAAAGGTTTTTAGGAAAAGAAAGGATGGGAGGAGAGAATGTGGAGACGGCAAGGAGAGACAAGTTTGATGAGTTCTGCTGTGAAAGGGAGCAAAGACAGACAACAGTGCGTGTGCAAGAGAGATAGAGCCCCGGGAGGTCTGGAGTTTTGTTTAAGATGTGAAATAACCTGGTAAGGTTTTCTAAGGCTGGGGATGATCTAGTGGAGGAATAAAGTTGAATCAAATCAGAACGAGCTACAGTTCAATCTAGATGCTCCGTGATGAAGCCTCTGACCGCTTCTCCAACGCCATCCTCTGCCCTCTCCCCCAGCTCACTGGCCTCTCTGCTCTGCTCCCTGTCCCTGGACCTTGAATTAGTTTTCCTCTCTGGCAGCAACACCGGGCCAGTCCTTCCAGAAACCATCTGTTTCTCATCGTTCTGGTCTCCACTCACCTCTCCAAAACAGCCTTCCTTGGCCACTCGACTCCAAGCCAACACCAAATCAGCTCATTTTATTATTTTCATAACACTTACTACCATACATAATTACGTTATGTGCTTCCAGGCTGGGGTCTGTCTCTCCGAGTGCCACCAGAATGTAGGCTCCTGGCAGACAAGTTCATATTTGTGTTTCCCTTCCTTATCCCCAGCACGTAATGGGCATATTTTTGCTAAATCAGTTTGTGTTGAATGAATAAATTTTTAAAAATACACTGGCTTGCTGGCAGCAGGATAGCTCCATCTGGGCTCTGCTCCCGTGTCCCTGAAACAGGAGTTTCTTCTACAGGCTTCTGGTTACTTTCCCACTCAAAACCCTTCCCCAGTTCCCACCGCCAACAAGACTAAATCTAACTTCAGCGTGGCACGCAAGCCACCATCCTCTCCACGCACCTGAGGCCACGGCCACGCTGGGACATTTGCTGTTAGAGAACTATGTCCTTTCTCTCTCTTTCTCTGCTGGAAATACTTTCCACATTCCTCAGTTCTTTAAGACCCAAACCAAACCTTTATTCCATAAAGCTTCTGATAACTTCCAAACAGGAGCTCAGTCCTCTAACCCAGTGGTTCTCAACCTTCCTAATGCCGCAACCCTTTAATATAGTTCCCGTGGGTCGTGACCCACAGGTTGAGAACCACTGCTACAAACACAGAACTCCTGCTGGGTACATATTATGTGCCTGGCACTGGGCATGGCACCTTCCACATAGTATCTCATTTAATCTGCCTGACAGCCCACTGACAAAGGCACAGTATCATCTCCAGCTTATGGATGGAGAAACTGAGGCTTAGAGAAGTGAAGGAAGCCACCCACCTTGGGATATAACCAGGACCCCAACCTATGCCTGTGGGTCCAGAGCCCAAGCTCTTAACCACTGTCCTGGTTAACCAAGTGGCCTCAGGTTAATCAATTCTCCAAACCTTAGTTTTCAGATGAGAATAAATACCTCTCAGGGATACTCAAAGGATTAGCAATACCATTGGAAAGATTTGAACAAGATACAGTCGCCTGTTTGCTCCTTCCTGCTGTCTACCTCCTGGTAATGGTGGACCTGGGGTCTCCTCTCCCTCGACTCTTCACAGCAGCTGTACACACAGGTTCTCAAGGGTTTGTCCATCAAAGCTCCACCGCAGGTCCTTATGAATTGCTTTATGATTGTAAACATTTGCTGGGAATTTCCCACTTGCTCAGCAGTTTTGTCTACATTCTCACTGAATCCTAGACAGCCTCTGGAAGCAGGCAACATCATTCTAGTTTCCACTCCAGTTAATGAATATCAGCACTGCTGTCTGTGCTAACACTTAGGCACTTCCTATAATGCAGGCACCAGGCCAAGCAATTCACTCCTCGTTTCCCCAGTACAATCTCTCTGTGAGGAAGGTACTGTTATCAGCTCCAGTTTTATATGTAAGGAAACTGAAGCACAGTTAGTAAACTTACCAAGTCCCCAAAGCCATGAGGGGCTGGGTGAGGATTTGAACCCAGGACATCTTGGCTCCAGAGTCTACGCCCCCAATTTGTCAGCCATCCTGTTTCTCATGCTATCAGTGCTGTGATTGGCACAGCACAAGGATGGTTACAACCCTAATCCTCAGAACCTATGAATAGGTCAGATTGCAAGGCCAAGGGCAATTAAGGCCACAGATAGAATTAGGGTTACAATCATCTGGCCTTGGGAGGGGAAGAGGATCCTTGTTTACACAGGTGAGCCCAGTGTAATCACAAGGGTCCATTCCTTGTGGAAGAGTGAGGTAGAAGTCAGAGCCACAGAAAGATGGGAGGCTGCAGCTTCATGCCTGGCCTTGGAGGAAGGGGCCACGAGCCAAGGAGGGCAGGCAGCCCTGACAAGCTGGAAAAAGCAAAGAAATGGGTTCTTCCCTGGAGCTTCCAGGAGAAAGGCAGCCCTGACAACACCTTGATCATAGTCCAGCAAGACCCATGTTGTGCATCTGACCTCCCGGACGTACAATAATAAACTCATGCTGTTTTAAGCTGCTTGGTTTGGTCATGTGCAATAACAGCTTTAGGAAACTCAAACAGATGCAAAGCAGCTCCTGTTTTTCTCCTACTCAATGCTGAGCGACCCCAGGCCTCTGTGGAAGGGCTGGAAGACAAGGCCTCTTCTCAAACACCCTCCCCTATTTCCAGTGGAGTGGGGGGATCTGCCTGAGGCCCACCTGGGCTCTGTCTGGCTATATGGCATAACCAGGCATTTTATTCCAAGGCCAGATATGACCCAGTTTCCTTGCAAATCAAGAACCAGTGTGGGCAGAAAGAAGCCAGGGACTCCACCACAGGCCTCTTTAGCTCCGAAGTTCCCTCCGGGGGGCCAAGCCCACCTCCCAGCAGCCGCTGGATTGAGCCTCACTACCAGGGAAGTCAGATCCTCCAGGGCCAGAGGTAGATTTGATCTCTCTAATGAGCAACTGGGTCCACTGAGGCCCCTTATTAAGAAAGGGGAAAGCCAGAATAGAGAAGAGAAAGAAAGAGAGAGAGAGATCAAATTTGCATGAGGGGAAGACAGGGTTTTAATTACTCCTTTTCTTAACCTCATTGTACCTTGAGGTATTTTAACATCACTCTCCCTGGCAGGAAGGATTGATTGTCTCTTGGCATTCAGAGACCCCGATTAATGTAAAACTAACCAGTCGTTCTGAACTCTGGGGAATTAATCACTTAAATGTGGGAATTACTCAATAAACCGTTCAAACATGCAATAAACCAAGCCATTAAAAATTAATCGCTCCACATCCTGGCCATGTAAACAGGGCTAATAAGATCCTAGCAGCCTAGAGGGAGGAGGGAAAGGAAATGCCTTTAACCAGCTTCCCCCAAGGACCAGAGTGGACACACCAATGTCCAGGACACAGATCACAAATCATCAGGGCAGGCGACATCTGGTCCCTGGGATCTCCCACGACAAGGATGGCCTGGGCAGGTGGGTTTCTTGTTTCTCTTTATGCTCCAACGTGGAGTAGGAGGGACCCTCATGAACTACCTGAATGAGAACTGTATTCCCGACAGCAGTGACTCACAGCTCTGGGACATAGCAAAGCCCTGAATGAGTCATCTGACTGTTATATTTGTATTATATGTACCTAGATCTGGAGGGAATAAGCAGCATGACACCAATGATTTACACATGTACTGGCAACTAGATGGACACTGAATGCTAGAATCGTATTTTCAAAGGGTGATGCTTTAAACGTTAATGACTTTAATTTTAAATTCTTTCCTGACTTATATTTTACCTCTTTAATATTTACAAATACTGGATTTTAGATGAAAAACTTTTTGAAAGTTTAAGGATTTTTTTTTTTTACATTTAACGTCTAGATGTTAAAAGTTTAATTTTGGTAAAGGTTGAACAGAATTATGTTTTAGTTTTTAATCCTTTCTATCACTACAATCAATAGAACACAAACTGTATGAAAACCTTGGTTCCATTAGAATTTAGTTATTTTACAGAAGCCAAGAAAAGTAAGTTTGATGGAATAAATACACAATTTGAGTGTTGTATGACTTTATTACTCATCCAACAGCTCAGATTTATCAACAGAATACCGAAATGTTCAATAATAGTTAAATTTGGTCATCTTGGTATCTTGTTCATTCATTTTATCTTGATTGAGATGTACTCCTTAGACAGGAGGACAGCGTATGTTTTAACAGTTTATTTGTTTTGTAACTTTAAATATTTAGAATTCACTTCAGTGCATTCATTCAAACTATTCTCATGACATCACAAATTCAAGAGTTGTGCTGACCAGCTGTGTGACTTTGGGTAAGTTAGTTACCCTCTCTGTGCCTCCCTTGTCTGATC
The DNA here is from genome assembly GCA_963575145.1 of Galago senegalensis. NCBI lineage: Eukaryota > Metazoa > Chordata > Mammalia > Primates > Galagidae > Galago > Galago senegalensis. The sequence goes on from CAUYTI010095090.1 coordinate 9,587, forward strand.
TGTAAGAACAGCACCTAGCTCTAAAATGTTACTATAGGATTAAAGAAGTTAAGGTTTATAAAGCATCTACAACACAGTCTGCCACGTAGAGTTTTGTGAGTCTTCTCAGGCAAAGTAGGTTTAGCATTGAAGTACACAACTTATTTCAATAGGCTGACAAAAGTATTCAATCAAGTTTAACATCTATTTCTTTTTAATACCTCAGACAAGAAATTCAAGATAATCTCCTTAACTGGATAACATGCTACATAGTATGACTTAGAACCAATGCCACCCTTAGCTGAAAAATCTCAGTCTCATTCCTTTTAAGACTGAGACTATAGCAAAGAGCCTTACTATGTTGCTATGATGCACGATCTCACTGGAGATCCTGGATAATGCAGTAAGACAAGAATAAATCAAATGTAAAACAATTGGAAAAAGAGAGAAACAACCACTGTTCACCTGTAAGATAATAATGTTATCAGTTATAGGAAAAAATCCAACAGAATCTGAACACATTCAGAATGACCAACCTTAAAATTAATAACGTCCATCTACACGAGCAATAACCAACTAGAAACACAATAAAACTTGAGATCCCGACCAGGTACAGCGGCTCACACCTGCAATCCTAGAATTCCAGGAGGCCAAAATAGGAGAATCTCTAGAGCTCAGGAGTTCGAGATTAGCCTGAGCAAGAGTGAGACCTTGTCTCTACAACAACAACAACAAAATACATGGATCAATAAACTGTGATATATGTATACCCATGGAATATTATGCAGCCTTAAAGAAAGATGGAGACTTTACCTCCTTCATGTTTACATGGATGGAATTGGAAAATGTGCTTCTTAGCAAAATATCTCAAAAATGGAAGAAAATACACAACTATGATTTAATAAAAAAAAGAATGGAAGAAAAAGTATCCAATGTACTCAGCCCTCCTACGAAACTAATTTATAACTTTCATATGAAAGCTACAGCCCAATTATAGCCCAAGAATATGGGGAAGGGGGAGAGGGAGGGTGATTGCTGGGACCACACCTATGGTCCATCTTACAAGGGTACATGTGAATCTTTCTAAATGTAGAATGTAAATGTCTTAACACAATAACTAAGAAAATGCCATGAAGGCTATGACAACCAGTTTGGTGAAAATATTTCAAATTGTATACAAAACAAACCAGCACAATGTACCCCATGACTGCGTTAATGTACACAGCTATGATTTAATAAAAAAAAAAATACAAAAATTATCCAGGCATGGTGGCATATGCCTGTAGTACCAGCTACTCAAGAGGTAGGGGAATTGCTTGAGCCCAGGAGTTGGAGGTCGCAGTGAGCTAGGATGATGCAATCTAGCCTGGGCAACAGAGCAAGACTCTGTCATTCATAAATAAATAAATGCAGTTTATAGTGTCAATCAAAAACATATAAACTATTTTAGAATTGATCCAAATGGCCAAGTATAGAGAAAAGTTTTAAATTATTAAAATGACCCCCCAAAAGTAACTAAATACTATTTTAACACTGTTCCTACACTAATTCTCCAAAGTAATGCAGAAATTTTAATGCTATTTCAATAACATTTACAGCAGGGATTTTAGAGTATGTGTTCAACGAATTATAAAATTATCTAGAAGGAAACATCTGCCAATTGATCAAACTTAAGAAAAAGAAGCACAAAATCCCTGGCCTCGAAGGAATTAAGAAGCGTGCCTGGCGTGGTATTACAAATAGCTGAGGCTTTCCTATAAAAACAGGCCCACAGATCAGCTGGGCAAAGCTCAGACTAGCACCTGCTGTGCGTGAGAAGTCACAGCCCCAGAAAGGTGGTTCCCGAAACTGGAGGAGAAAGGATGGACAGTGGGCGGGGCGGAACTGATTTATAGTATAGAGAAAAGTAAGTGTGTCTTATCAGAGAACACAGAATAGAATCCAGATGGATTAAAGACTGAATTAAAAAAGGAAAACTATAAAGCTAGGGGAAGAGCTTGTGGGAGAATCGTTTTTGGCCTTGGTGTAAAGAAAGACTATTCTAAAAACAAGACAGTCGACACATACACGCAATTTCTAAGGTGAGAGGAAGAGAGAATGGGTGGGAGAGAGATGTAACCACATAAAAATAATATTAATAACTTGGGAGGCTGAGGCCAAGAGGATCTCTTGAGCTCAAGGATTTTAGGTTGCTATGAGTTATGATGATGCCGTGACACTCCACGTAGGGCAACAGAGTAAGACTCTGTCTCAAAAAAATAATAAATTTCTGTTTAGATTAAACAGATATATTTAGCAGAAATGTATGAAAGGAGAGCTGATACTAGTAATGTCTTAAAGTGACAAATAAGGAACTTTGAAACCAACAAGGCAATAAAGACAAAAGATGGGGAAATGAACACGGCATGTAACTCATCCATTCAGAGACCAGCCATCCAAACAGCCAGGAAGTATATGAAGTTCAACTACTGCATATGAGGTCTGTTAGTTAAGTTCATGAGCTCATCCTAGAAAAAGGACAACAACTGCTGGATATCCCTGAGATCCCCTTCAAAGTTCTCCTCTTGGGAAGCTATGCACTGATGCCAGTGCCTAATCCATCCTTTGAAGCAATTTTAGGACTTGTTTTCTGGAATGGCCATTAGAGCTGTCATCATACAAAGGCCTGACAATTAAATCTGTGAACTTCTCACCATGCGTTTACATTGGCGGCACTGTACAAACAACCTGGGACGGTTTCATAACCTAGATATATCAGTGTCTCATAGCTGTGTTCATGTCAAGGTGTAGCGGTGTCTTGCTGAATGGAGTTCATAATTGTTGTCTGCATGTTTCTGTGTGCTGTACAATGACAGCTCTCGTGGTCATTCCAGAAAAAGAGTTCCAGAATTGCTTTGCAGGGTAAACTAGGCTCTGGCATTGGTGCATAGTTTACCAAGGGGAGGGCTTTGAAGGTGACCATAATGATATTCAGCAATGAGGGATGAGTTTCTGAATTTGTTAGACCTTCTACACTGATCAGCTACACTAGGTAAAGTGACGAGATGTTTTACACTCACTGGATTTGAGTGTAAAACTAGAAAATCACCAATAAGGGCGGATGCAGATGTGGATAAAAGGATGCTTCCAGCCCTGCTGGTGGGAATGAGCCCAGTGGGACCATCTGGTGGAACTTGGCAAATCCCACATGCATATCCTGGTGAGTCGGCGTTCCTGTTGCTTAGCACACACCCCAGAGAAACCATGCCCTCCATGCCTGCGATGTGACTTTGCAAGGACATTCCCTGCAGCATCATTTGTAAAGTGGAGAACTGGAGACACAGCCAGAGCGGGTATCACTCAGGGAGAGACTGAACCGTGAATGCGTCCTTGGGAAGCATGCTTGGGAGTGGACTTCACAGCAACACAGACACATCTTTAAAACAGTGTTAAGTAAAAATGGTAAAGTAAAATGAGGCCTTAACACCATAATCCTAGGGATATCGGTCAAGGCAAGAGCCTGCTTATGTTGTATCAGCGCACTTACATCTCAGGTCAACCAGGCACGTGTGTTCCCACAGGCAGGGTAAGCCAGCAGGGATCAGGAATGAAAGATTTTTTTTTTAAATAAAAAAGTGAAAACCTAAGAGGGTCCTGTGACCAGACAAATGGTAGAATTGACATGAACCTGTTTCACCTGAGTGACAAAAATAGACAGGCGAAAAGTATATAAATATATATATTTGCATTTGAAAAGCATGCTTGGAATGAATGCAAGGCAATCTCGTGCTTCTCAATCATTCTGGTAGAAATTAGGTCACAACTCAGACTAAAATCTTGCAATAGAGCTCCCAATACTCCATGACATTTTCAAAAGGGGTGTGTGTGTGTGTGTGTGTGTGTGTGTGAGAGAGAGAGAGAGAGAGAGAGAGAGAGAGAGCTCTCTTTGCCCAAAATGTCCTTCCCCAGGCTCACACTCAGTATCCGCCAGGTACACCATGGCATCTACCCCAAAGTGCTATCCAGGTCCCTCCCTCTCAGCATCAGTGGGTCCCTATCCTCCCCACCACACCTGCTGCCAGCCCCACCCTGGCTACCTATTCTAATTATGTATTTGCTGGCCTGTCTTCCTGCCTAGATGTTGAGCTCCTTGGACACCCTGAGGTGGCAAATGTTGGTGGAGTAAAGTGGTGGCAGGTACCCACACCCGGTAGCACTTCTGCTGTATAATTCAGGAAGAGACAGAGGCAGAGGCTGGGTTGATTAGGGTGGCTTAGTTCCATTGCACAGAATTACAGACCTCTGCCTTCTAGGCAGAGCTGGTCTAATTAGCCAAGTCTTTCAGATCTGGAGAGAAAACCCATTACTCTTACTATGTAGACCTGAGAGGCTTAGATTGTGAATTTACCTGAGGGTCTGGCTACACAAAACACCTCTCCGGGGAGAGAGGGACTTCCTCCCTCAGCTCTGTCCTCCACCCCACTCAGATCCGATAGCATTTCAGCCTCTTAATTATGCTGCTCCCAAGCCAGGTCAGATCCTTGCTCCCCCGAGCACACCCCACCACCACCGGGAGCAGTGTGGCTCTGTGGGCTGGGCACCTGCTATGGCCCAGGTGCTGCACTAACCCCCGTCACACCAGTTAATTCTCAGAGTCACTGGGAAATCTAGGGATTCCTGTCCCCCCTGAGGAGGCAAGATTCAGAGGGTAACATGTAGCCAGTAAGTGGAGGAAGCCACCAGAGCCATACCCAGTCCCATGGGCTCCAGAACATTCTCTCAACCGCATGATACACTGTGTTCTGTTGGGAGAATGAGAGGAAGGCCTGATTGCTGCACTAGTTTGAGGAATGATGTATACCTTGCCCTGTGTCCCTTATAGAGTCACAGGGCTTTTTGTCACATTAAGAACCCTGAGTCTATCTGACACAGCGTCTCCCACACACAGTTGGTTACAGAATATACCTTTTGGAAACACTCATGTCTGCAGAACACGGCTTGGGAAATGCTGACATAGGACTAAGTCAGTTCAAGGCACTTTGGAAAGGGGGATACTTGGCTCCAAGGTGATCGCGGTCTCATAGGAGAGACAGAGGAGCCCGAATATGATGTATGACTCACAGATAGTATACATCAAACACTCTCAAAGCAGGACTGAGACACATCAGTGTCACCTCAAATTGCCATAGCAAGTGGCAACTGCTGTCCTGCCTGTTAAGGTGCAAAAACTAAGGGTCCAAAATCAGGACCACAGAGAGGCAGGAGAGATTCAAGTCGCCAACCCTAGTCCAGGTGAACGTCTGAGTTCTTTCTGCTGTACCAAGCTTCATAGTCCAGATGCTTGGATCTTGGCCATCAGCCTGTGGTCCAGGGAACGTGAAGCCAGGAGTGTGGACATTGGCCCAGGGCTGCCGGGGGGGCCCCAGACATGCCATGCTCAAGCAGCTCATCCCTAGAGTAAGCCAGACCATAGTGACAAAGGGGCCCTTTGTCTGCCCTTGTCACTGGCAAGAGTGGGCTCCACACCCCCTCAGCCCTTGCAGCTGATCCAGTTGAGGCTTAGACGTTAATGCATCAAGAGATCAAGTGCAAGTTAACTGTCCAATGAGCTGCCCTTGGCCTTCCTACATGCTGTAGTTTGCGTGTGGAACACACTGTCAGTAGCCAAAGGCCAGTCCAGATACAAGAGGTTAGAAGAGGGGACCCTGGTGCACACTGCTGGCTTTTGGAACCAAGTGGACCTGAGGTTTGAACCCTGCATCGCCACACGGGAGCTGTGAGCTGGAGCACCCTCCATAGGAGACCCAGGTGAGGCTGAGAGCTAAGTGACAAAACTAGACCTGAATCTCTCCAAACATAGGCAGTCCCTAGGTTACAAAGGAGATAGGTTCTGTAGATTTGTTCTTAATTTGAATTTGTATTAATAGAATTACTTATAATAGCCACTGTTCGTATATGGAAGTCATATATAAGTTAGATGTTCCTAACTGGAGAACTGCCTGTATGCCACTGGCTACACCCACCTGGACACGTTGCCCACCCACCCAGAGCCTCAGTTTCCACTTCTGTTAAGTGGGAAAAGTGGCGCCCACCTCTCAGGGGATGGTGAGGATTAAATGAGATGCCTTCTGCTCCTCATCACTCCAGCAATGCTAGGGGATGTTGGGAACAGTGGGGGCCCCCACCAATACCCACACACAGCTGCCATCCTCCCTCCATCCAATTAAAGTCCACCCCACCCCACCTCTTATTCCTCCTCCTTTACACTCCAGGAAACTAGACAACACCCAGCAGGGTCAGTCTGAGCACACCCAGTAGCCAGGGCAGCTGGGGATTCCCAGGACCTGCTGCCCCACTGCCTTCAATATCTGCACCCTGGAGAGATTCCCATGCAAGAGCATCACTTCCCCGCAGCCCCCTCTGAGCACAGCAAGGGACCAGCTAGGCTCCCTCGCTCACTAGCTCAGCTTTTAAAGACCCCAGAGGACTTCCTGGGGGCTCAATCCTGGCAGAAAGGGGGGGGGTCAGGGGAATGAGATGCTGCACGATGCTGCACCCCATGCCTGTGTGCTTGGTGTGCAAACAGTCCTGGGATTGCCCAAGGTCATACTGAGGATGAAAACAGCTGCACATTCAACCCTCTCACCTTGTATATATATTGCATCTTGAACTTGGGGAAGACAATTGCAGCAAGATTTCAGAATCAAAGGGCAGGGAACTTCCTTCTGAGGGTCTGTGCCCCATGTCTACACATATCTAAGCACTAGGGTTGACACGTGACCCCACCCTCCTTTCCAGTTTCTGTTTTACGGCCTCCCTGATTGAAGCCAGAGGGAGTCTGTTATCCCAGCTTCCTGGTGTGTGCTACAACGTATAGGCTCAGAGTTTTCTTTGTTTACTGCCCCTAAATCTATCCTCAGGTAGATAAAGCTTCTCTCTTAGTCCCAAGTAATGGAGGGAAAGGAAAACTAAAAATAGAAGGAAATTTACATGTGCGGAACACCTGTTCTATTTTACTACATTCTTATTTAATCCTTACAAGAACCCTGCAAGGTAGTTAGAGTGTTTATGCTGGAAGGTACAGGCTCAGAGAAGCTCAAGTTTGCATAGAAAAAGGACCCCTTCCCCCCTTGAAGCAAAGTGTAGTCCTAAAACTCATCACTGAGAACTAAAGCAGGGTGGGAGGGGGTGTATCTGCAACTTCTAGGAAGTGCCCTTCTCCCTCCTGGAATGCAGGATGCAATGGCAAGTTCCAGCAACCACTTTGTAACCTGAGTGTTTGAGGAAGAAAGCTATTACACAGTGGAGTTAAAGAAAGGAATGCTATTAACCAGTATGATGTAAGCATTCCAGATTGTACACGAAATCAGCACATTATACCCCATAAATGCATTAATGTATACATGATCTACCTCTTTATGATTTAATAAAGAAAAAAAAAAAGAAAGGAATGCTAGGTCTTCCTACACTGTGGGACCTGTGTCACCCCAGGACTGATCCACCTTTAAACTATCTGAGCATGAGCAAGAGATCAATATTGTTTAAGCCTCTTATTTGGGGGTCTTCTGCATTAATCTTAAACTGGCATGTACCCTGCTGGCTATTCCTCCTTTTGCAGGTGTTAGCAGCAGATTCTCCTACCCCCTTCAGTATGCAAAGGGTCAGAGGGACTTTCTAGTATTACTAACCAGCCCCAACACCCTCCCCTACTCCCACAAGAGCAGTTCTGTTTTCAAAGATGCTTTTCTCCCAGGGGTAGGGACTGGATACAATCTAGAAGAGCAACTCTCTAGGATCCTACATTGCCCTCAATTTCCCTTCTGATGGCAACAACAGATTCTAACAACTAGAGATTCACATAAGAATTTAGAATATTATACCCCTTCATACTATAGTACATAAGACAACTAAGTGGAAAAAATTATGGCAATGAGAAAAGTAGAAAAAATAAAATGAGACCAAGAAGATGTATATTCTTGCAGGAATTTGAGCTTCCTAGCAGCCAAAGCAAAGAGGAAAACAATCAACTTGTAGTGATGGTTGATCGACATCTATTTTCCAGGCTTCAGGGCCTGAAAGCCATTTCTCCTATGGAGCCTAGAGGGGGCAGTGCAGTTGACAGATAATTTCAGCAACAGTTCTCGTGGCAAATGCAATAATGGTGTTTTTAATCCTCTCAACAAACCAAGGTATTATTGTTAATCACCATCTTCATCATACAGATGAGGAAATCAAGGCAAAGAGATTAAGGAACTCTGCCTAAGGTCACAGAGCTAGGAAATGGCAGAGCTGGGATTCCAGTCCAGGAAGTCAGACCTTATAGTCCAGGCTCTTAAGCAAGGTCTTTAAGGTTTGCCAGACCTGGATTCAAATCTTCCCTACTATCCCCTGCTGAGCAACCTTGGGCAAGTGACTGCACCTCTCTGAGCTTCTGTTTCCTCATCTGTCAATGAGAATGATCCCGTAAACTAAGCAGCACTTAACAAGAGAAATTTTCACAGAAAAGAATGTGAGTGAGACATTTTCTAGAACCCTGAAATTACACCCAAGGCCCAAATGAAGGACAAGGAGGGCCAAGTATCTCCAGATTCTAGAGAGTCAATAAGAAATGACCCACAATCAGAACCAAATGTGCCACCTTCCTCACCCCCACCCAAGATTGTTCAGAATACAGCAGAACCAGCTCCCAACACCAGTTCTGTACAGAAGGGCCAGCCTCGCAGACAGCAGGGCCTGGGTGGGAGAGGTAACACAGGCCTAGAGATGGAGGATGTCAGGGGACAGCAGTAAGGCTGTCCTATCATAGCAGTGGATACCACCAGAGTGGGCAGAACCAATCAAAACCAAGACAGCAGGGCCCCCTCCTAACCTGCCTGACCCAGTAAAGAGGGAGCTTCCTTCCTTCCCCCTCCTCCTGGAGAAGCCTAGAAAAACTTGGGGGGAGGAAAAACTTTAGAACCTGAGATACAAGATCTCAGGTTCTAAAATATATTAAATTACATTTTAACAACTAGAAATGACCAGCAACTAATAAAACCTGCCTGAGGACATTAAGGCCCAAGAAAGGAGAACTTGAAGAAATTCCATTAAAAGCAACAAGTGAAAAAATGAATCCCAGGTCCCATTTCTACACATAAAGACTGCTCAGGTTCCCAGCTGCCTGGATAAAGACCTGTGCACACAGTAGGTGCTTAACTATCAGCTCTCCACACATGCAAGCAGAAGAGAACCATGGCTGGCCACTCCAAACCCTTTCCCTAATTGGGAACCCCACAGGGCCAGCCTCCCTCCAGGGGAACTGCAAGATTTGAACATCTCAGGCCAAGGGCACCCAGGACTGTAACCCAGAGATTGGATCTGAAGCAAAAGGAAGGGACGTCCAGCTCTTGCTTAGGAAAAACCACTTCTGTTCCCAGGTCTGCATGGTCAGCATCCCCTCGGCGGTGCAAGAAAGTCAGAAGATACCACACTGGACAGTCATGGCCAGGATGGACAGCACAGGAGGTGCTTATTGTCCACCTCCTGCTTCATCCCCCTGGGGCGAGATGACTTTTGGCCCTGAGGATGCAGACATGTGCCTGATGGCCGTCCTTTCTCCTCCTGCACCCACGAGGGAGATCCCATGTCCTCCCATGAGAACTGTTCCTTGGGTTCACCTCCTGGCCCTCTCCACTGACCTCTGTCCAATTCTCCTGGGCCTTCAGTTGCCACTCTCTGGGTGACAAGAGATGACAAGATGGGCTCCCCTATCCGCGCCTTGTATTTATTCTCCCATCTTCACCCTTGCAAGGAAGGGTCTCAGCAAGAGTGCTGTTGCTATGAGCAGGTGAGCAGACACTCTGGTGAGGAAAGAGCGCCATGAACTCCAAGATGAAATGAGGAGATACTGCCCCCAATGTCAACACAAAGGTGGCGGCAGAAGGTACAGTGTTGGGTGCAAGGGAGCAAAGGGCAGAGTTGGAGAGGGTTGAAGCTGGACAAAAGGGCTTCCAGCCACCTACCCAAAGGGAGCAGAAACAAACGTTGTACATGAATCCTGCTCCCCGCACACGGTTGAGTTTGATTACAAAAGAGACTGGTACTTGCCTGTAACTGGATGTGACCAGAAGACCCTTGCAGATATTTGAAGACAAAACCACATAGTTACCTACCCCATATTCGCACAGTTCCACACATTTCATCAAACCAGCCACAAACCTGTGAAATGTAACTCTGAGCCTCAGTTTCCCCAATTGTCAAGATACGAGTCAGGACAATCAGGGTTCAGTAGGGGCGGCAATGAGCAGGGACACCTGCCTGCCGCAGGAGCCTAATGAATGCTGGGTCTGCCCTTTCTGGAGCAGCCGGCCCAGCTGTCTTCACCTGGTGGGATCTGCCCAGTGTTCTGATACAAAGGGACACTGAGGTTCTAGGAGGGGTTGACGGGGCTAACAGGTCCTGGCTGCAACCCAACAACAGGGGGCGCTGATGAGGGGCAGAAACCCCACGCCAAGGAAGCTGCAGTCACGAGTTCCACAGATGGCAGAGACACGGCACCAGTGCTAGGATGCAAGTCTCATCTCTAGTTGGAAGAAATCAGGTTGGGGGCGAGCTCTTATTTTTTTCCTCTCTCTTCCTCGTGTGATATGTTTCTGACACTAATCAGGGATCCATCCCCCTGGGAGCCAACAATAATGATTAATGGTGTTAAATATAGCCAGAGACTGCCGGGGCAAAATTAGGCGCCATGCATAAAACATCACCCTCCTCGTTAAGCAGGCAAATGAGGCTGGCTTCGGGGCCTGGTGCCCATGGACCAGTGCCCGCCTCTGCAGCAGCCTGATCCAGCCTTCTTGCCATGCCGCCTCCACGGGGAGATGTGTGCCAAGGGCTCCCACCATCCAGTCTGCACCTGTGTGTGTCCATTGTGGACCTCAGAGCCCCTGAAGTTGACCCAGAAAAAGGAATCACTGCTGAAGTGGAGGAAAGAGCATGTGCACAGAACTCTCACAGGCCCAGGTTCAAATCCCAGCTCTTTTACCCTTTGTGGCCTTGGACAAGCCACATCTCCTCTCTGATTGCCTCAGGTTACTCTTCTGTGAATAAGATTTAACTTCATACCCAATGAGGGGTTACCAAGGCATGGTCAGAGCCAGGCACACAGTAGGTACTTAGAAAATGTTAGCTCTCTTTCTCCCACCCTTGTACCCAAATGGCTGTGTGACCTAGAGCAAATAACTCAACCTCTCTGAACCCAAGTTTCTTGCCTACAAAATGGAGCTGATGATGCCTGCCTTCATGGAGCATGGAAATAAACCCAAGTTGTGCTGCACATACTCATTCATTGTACTGTGGCTACATTACAGGGTCAGTTTTGGGGCAGGTGCTGGGGACATCGCAAACACTGAAAACATTCAGTCCCTGCTCTCATAGGGTGACAGTCCCATGGGAAAATAGAAAAAAAAAGGTAAATAGACAAAGTAACTACAATTACAAGGCATTTTTCTAAAGGAAAAGAGGGACTAAAATAACATGAAGGAGGCTGTTCCAAGGAGGTGATGTATGAGAAGGAGCCAGACGTTCTGGGAATGTGGAAGAAATTATTTCCTTCCCAGAAATCCCTTTCCCACACCTCCCCTACCACATGAGTCCCTCCCTTCTGTGTCCGGGGTCTCCTCACTCTCAGGCCGAAGGTCTGGCTGAAGGTGAGGGGACCAAGAGTTGCAGAACCACATCCCACAGAGAGCAGGGGGTCTCCAAACTTACAACTGCTCGATATATATTTGTTTATAGTTGGGAACATGCACTGCCTTCCTAATATTATGTACATCATTAAACACACACAAAAATATACCTTGAGAGGAAGAGATGAGAACATAAATAGAAATGCCGTTCTAATTCTGTCTCCTGCACTCCGTGGATCTTCTCACGTTCTCCTGCAAAGACACAGACTCCCCTTTGGCGACCATTGATCAAAGCAGTTGGCAGCCTGGTAATGGCCCGAGGCGTGCCAGGGGGGCAGTTGGCACGCAGAAGCCCTGCCCCTCCCACGTCAGATGCCCCGGAAAGGAGGCGACGTTTCCAAGTCCAACTCGCCCCTCTACTATGTCCCCCCCTCCCCCTTGCAGTGGACATCAGCTCTGGGTCCCTCTCTGGGTTGCATGGGGCCATCTGCAGCCTGGAGGTGGTGCAGTCTCCACACTCCACCCCTCCCTGACTTTCCTTTTCCTATGGCCCAGGTAGGGGAAGGATTCCTCGCTTAGGACAGTCCCTCCTGCTATCCTTCTTGCTATTCCAGCCTCTAAGAATTCCCTCCTCCCACCCTCCTTCCTCCCCCAGCTAACTCAGCCATCACCCTTGAAGTATCAGCTCGGGCAGCCCCATGATATAGAGGACGGAGAAAATTATACTTCTGTGTGATAAATGGAGGAGGCTTCACAGGGCAAGGTGGTGACTACCTGGGACTTTGGCCATCCCAGGCCCTCACTGGCTGCTCTGAAGGCTATCAGACCTTGGTACCCCTGTATCCTGGCTGGAAATCTCTGAGTGGACATGGAAGCCCACCCTCACCGCCAGCCCACTGCAGCCTGTGCCCTATCAGGCTGGCTATAATGACCTGGATAACACTAAGCTCTCTGAGGGCAGGACCGTATCTCCTACCTATCCCACCTCTGCAGCATTTAGCCCAGGGCCTACCACAGACCACACACTTAATATATATTTGCCAGAATGAACTGCGGATGCAAAAGGAAACCAAATGGAAAGCTTCTTTACTGATGCCAGAGACCCAGGAACCACAGAAAAGAGATTTTTTTTAACCGAATAACAATTCAGTTATTTAACTTTGAGGAACAAAGTGAACAGACAGCTCAGTCTCCGGCAAAATAACTGCTATGCAGAAGGCAACAAGAGGGTTAATATCTATGCTATACAGAGAGCTGACAAGTGGACAAGAAGGGGACAAATGGCCCAGCAGAGAAACGAGCAAAGGATTCACAGAGGCAATACACAAGTGAGCGCACCCACAGGGCCACACAGATGAAGAGCTGCTCAGGAGATGCTTCCCACCGCTTGTCAGGGAAATGCAAATTAAAAGCAACAATGAGATATCACTTTATACCTCTCCGCCCAGGCAAAACTAACAAGACCAATAACATCTCTCGCTGGCGGCATACAGGAAAGGACTACTCTCAAATTACTGGGGTAAATGCAAAGTGTTTCAGCCTCTGGGGAAATCAAGTTGGCAACAGCTATTAAAATTAACAGTACATAAACCTTTTGACCTAGCAATTCAACTCCTGGGATTATACCCCAGAGAAATAAGGCTGGTACTTTAGAGGGTATGCGGGTACCCTCTAAAGGGTAAGCAGCTTATTATGGTAAAAAATGAGAACTGGAAAGAACACCAGGGGACAGGGGAAGGGTCAGCTAGTTTATAGGACATCCACGCCCGGGAATACTATACAGCTGCTGAAAAGAATATACTAGAACTATAGCTATTGGTGCAGGAGGATTCCACAGAGCACAGTTGAATAAGGAATATGAAAACATTCTTATGTGTCTGTAAGTGATTATAAGAGCATGGGAAAAAAAGTGAAAAAATTCACGATCATGAATCGGGTTCCATGGTGGGAGTGAGGGTGGTGTCACCAAAGGAGGGTTAGGAGACCAAGGAGGAAATCACACTAAAGTGCCTAACGTTTACGCACTTCTGTAAAACAGCCTATTAAAAGGCACTTGCATGTTTGTGCAAGGAAAGTTCACGTACACATTCCCCTCCTTCCTCTACCCCTTTTGGGGCCCTGTTTACCTTCTCCCCCTTTTCTCCATTCTTCCTCTCATATCAGCCCATCAGAGAAGAAAAACAACAGATGCTAAGAGGCTAAACACTTATTTATCTGGCACCCTTAACCCCCTAGAACACAGCCTATAACCACAAGGTACATGGGCATCTAGTGGCCAAAACAGATTGTATACACTTTGCTCTGAGGAAAGTGCTTTGTGCTAATGAACTTATTTTATATCATTTTAATAAGCTATCTGCTTATTAAACTCACTGTGGCAGACACGCCTGAAGGTGACCCCAGTGATCCAGATCTTTGTATAATTACCCTGTATAATGAGTGTGGGTGGGCCCACGGCTTCCTTGTAACCAATAGGATGATGTAAAGGTGGTGGAAACATCACTCCTGTGATTGTATTTCATTCTACCAGTCTCCATCTTCACAGGCCGGAGAGAAAGATGCTCTGCAATTGGCCATGAAGAAGCAAAGGGCCATGCTGTGAACTGCCCACGGAAGACAGTACAGCAAAGGTCTAGGAGAGCCTCTAGGAGCCCAGGGTAACCCACAACACACACCTAAGGACAGGCCCAGCTAAGTAACAGCCTGAAATAAACTGGAGCCCTCAGGCACACAGCCAGAAGGAATGACTCTGCCTGCAATGTAAATGAGTTTGGTGGCTCTTCTTCCCCGGTCTGGCCTCCAGATGAGAACACGGCCCAGTCAACACCTTGACTGCACCCTTGTGAGATCCAAGCAGAAAACCCAGCTAAGTTTTGCTTGGGTTCTCAACCCACAGAAATGGTGAGATAATACATGTGTGTTGTTTTCAGCCTCTGAATCTGTAGTCATGTGTTATATAGCAAGAGAAAACAAATACACACATCAAATTAAGAAATAAAATGGTAGATTGACAACGTAGACCAATAACTGTAAGAATTGAGCATTAGGATCAAGAATAGCATACAAAACCCATGTACCAACGGTTAGAAGCCATTGTGGGCTGGGGCAATGAACCTTGCAAGCATCCCCAACAGGGGATTAACATCTAAGAACCTAAGGGATGAAGCAAGGAGCCAAGGAGATGGACAGTGGATGTTTGAGCTCTCATATCCTGTAAAGAATTCACCTGCCTTTGCTCCTTTAATCATCACAACAGCCTATCAGGTGGGTGCTTTATTCCCTGGAACAGAAAGGAACAGTCCAAATCCTCCTAGAGAAAATCAATGCACATTGCAGAATTAAACCTTTCCAGTGAAAACAGCTCACCATGTGCTCACCAGCCAGGTGCTGAGTAGTCCCAACAGGCCCACTCAGAGCAAGCGTCACTTCTGATTTCTGATTGAGGAAACAGAGGTTTAAAGGTCACACAACTATTTGAACCAGCCCTGCCAGACACCCAAATCATGTTGTATCTTGTCTAACTCCACTGACCCATAGCAGTCTGCCTCCCAGCCTCGGTCTCCACTACCTAGAAAGTGGGGAGAAGTGTGGTGCTTATCTCATGGGCTAGTGCCTGCACAGCTCTGAGAGGACGCCTCATGGTCCCCAACATGGAGAGATACAGAATCACTTCCCTAATGTTCTATGCTGCTCTCACAAAAATAAAAAATAAAAATGAAGATGAAAAGAACAGAAGTTCCATTTCTGAAGAGTAACGACTCTTGGAAAAACAGGTTATAATAAATCACCCTTCCAAGCACTTGGTACTTTTTCTCCACCCACAGGGGACAATGTAACTGGCTCTCTGACGTTCCTACAAGGGGGAAGGAGCTGGCTTCCCATATCAGGGACTAAACAACTAATGCCAGCTTGGCCAGTCTGCACAATGAGAGGCAGGGATGAAGGGGGACAGCTGTTTAGATCACACCAGCCCCATCCGAGATCCCAAGCTCTGAGTTATTGGTAATTCAAAGGCTTTCTGCCAACAAGCCAAGATGTCCCCTTTAAACCAACTCGGGCTAAGAGTTATTTCTTATTCCAGAATTCCAGGCTGGTAGGACATAAGAGAAGCTTCCCCTGGGAAACAGATGTGAACACAGCTGTGATCTCTAGGCAGCTTGTCTAGAGAACAGGCCGAGAGGGCAGCACCTGTAGCTTAAAGGAGTAGGGCACTGGCCCCATATGCTGGAGGCCCCAGATGGTAGGTTCAAACCCAG
This sequence comes from Galago senegalensis, assembly GCA_963575145.1. Lineage (NCBI taxonomy): Eukaryota > Metazoa > Chordata > Mammalia > Primates > Galagidae > Galago > Galago senegalensis. Next base: position 25,464 of record CAUYTI010095090.1, read on the forward strand.
CCCTGGCCAAAAACTGCAAAAAAAAAAAAAAAAAAAAAAGAACAGACCGAGAGACAACATCTCCAGCCCAACGACCCTGTAGTTCCAGATCCCTTAAACCTCACAAGAGAGGAAGAACTCATCCCTGGGACACACAAGGGGGGCAAAGTTGCAGAAGCCACAAAGAGCCAAAGTGCAGCAGAAGTGGGACTCTCTGGCCTCTATTTTAAGTGATGAAAGTTTTAAATAAGGACTGCCACCTCCTGGTGTAATCAAACACAAGGGACCAGTTAGGGTGGCACTGCCCACCCTCGGCGTGGGCAACTCAAGACCAGCTTCACACAGATACGATGTCAGATAAAGGCTTTTGAAACATGCACAGCAGTGATGTGCCTTGTGGGTAGACGGACAGGAGCCTTTCCCCCCCACCCCGAAGCGGAAACACAGAAGAAATGACCAGGGTGTCCACGAGGGAATTGTTTCGATAAAATGCAGAAATGTGTTCAGAAGCACAGAAGACTGGTTAAGTTACAGTTCAGTTGGACAACAGAATTCTATGCACCTGGTAAAGACGGTTTTCTGAGCGCTTCTTCACATGAAAAGGTATTACAGTTTAGGTGAAAATGTGAGATACGCTGCCAAGTATATTATGATCCCTTTCATGTCAAATAAAATCCAGAGGAAAAGGTTCAGAAGGTCGCAGGCGAAGGCGGTAACCGAGGCTATCTGTGCATAATGAGATTAAAGGGATTTGCCTCCTTTGGCTTATCTGCATTTCCTCATTTTTTTTTTCCTATCATGGACAGATACTGCTTTATACGGTTTAACAAAAATTTTAAAAAGACAAAATAAGTAATTTAACTTTTAAAGCCAGGGAGCACTGTCACCCACATTATCTCTTGTAATCCTCATCGCCAGAAGCGATGCAACAGCCCCGCCAAGGTCCCCCTGACCTCCTAAAGTGCCAAATCCAACTCATGTTTACCACTGTTGTCCTCACATTCTTCTCCTCCAGCAGGGGGTCCAGCCTGGGGTCCTCAGAGGCCCAGGGATGGACTTTGGGGTGGGTGTGGGGCTCGTGGCCCTGGAGTTGTATACACCAAAGGCATGTGTGTTTGTTACGTACATGTTTCTGCAGACATATCTGAAAAGTTCATAAATATACCCATGACCACAAGGAGGTATGACCCACTGTTCCAAACCCTCTAAAACCACCTTCTGCTGAGGGGCTGAGGACCCTTCAAAGAGGTCCCAGTCTCCAGATCCTCTTCTGTATTTCAAAGGCCTGTCCTCAACCCCAATAGTCCACCCACCAGGGATGGGTCCTGCAAGAGAAAGCGGGGGTCCCATCTTTAGGGTGTCTGACAAATAGAAGAAAGCTACATGTCTTTCTTTTTTGGCAGGGGAGACAGAGTCTCATTCAGTTGCCCTGGGTAGAATGTCATGGTGTCACAGCTCACAGCAACCTCAAACTCCTGAGCTCAAGTGATCCTCCTGCCTCAGCCTCCTGAGTAACTGGGACTACAGCACCCACCACCATCACACCCAGCTTTTTGCTTTTTTTTTTTTTAATAGAGCTAGATTCTCACCTTGCTCAGGCTAGTCTCAAACTCCTGACCTCAAGCAATCCTCCCACCTCTGCCTCTCAGACTCCCACCTCTGCCTCTCAGATTACAGGCATGAGCCACCGCACCCAGCCGAAAGCTATGTCTTTACAGGGGGTCAATGTACACGTGGGGTTTTATATATGAATCTAGGTGGTATAAGCCCTTCCAAAGCCCACCCATGAGTGGCCCGTGGACTGGGTTGAATGTTTCCCCAAATTCATATCCACCCAGAACCCCAAACTGTGGCTTTATTTGGAAATAGGGTCTTTGTAGATGTAATCAGTTAAGGATCTAAAGATGAAATCATTCTGGATTCAGGCAGGGCCCTAAACAGTAAGTTTCCAGTGTCCCTATAACAAGAGAAGAGGATGCAGAGCCACACAGGGCAGGTGGCCATGGAGGACGGGGGTAGGACCCGACGCGATGCTGCCACAGCCAGGGAACACCAGGAGCTACTGGAAGCTGGAAGAGGCCAGGAGGGCCCTCCCCCAGAGCCTCTGCAGGGAATGTGGCTCTGCCACCATCTCAATTTCAATCCAGGGACACCCATCTCAGACCTGTGCCCTCCTGGGCTGTGAGAGAATACTTTTGTTGTTTTAAACCACCCAATTCATGGTCATTTGTGACAGCAGCTCCCCCCAAACGAAAGCAGCCCCTCAGTCCTAGAGAGACCACAGACCCAGGTCAGGACCTCCATGATGTGAGCTGGTATTCTCAAATCTGGGTCTTCAGTCCAGAGCTCCCTGGACAGTCATTCCTCAGGCTGTCCTATAGCCCTTCAGCCTCAGTGCGCCCCAACGTTGACTTCAGCCCCTCACCCCCAATATATCCCCACCCTGACTCTTCCTCCAGCAATCCTGATTCAGGACTGGCACTGTCAACCCAGGCACAGAAGCCAGCACCTCAACTGCTATCAGCTCCCAGCCTCCTCCACCTCACACATCCTATTAGTAAAACAAAGCAAAAAGTAAATTACCTAGAACACACCCCCAGTTTGCTTTCAAGAGGGCCGGATGGTTTGAAATTCTAATTTGTTTTCTGAGGTCGTAAAATAATTTTACCAGAGCCCCAGAGATGATGCCCCAGTCCCAGCCAGTATCCCACAGTGGGAGGCCAGGGCCCCCCATCTGGCCCCTCTACAGACTCTAGGTAACATCTCAGGCAAGACCTCAGCCCTCTCTGGACCTTGGTTCCCTCATTGGTCCTATCAGATGGGAGGCATCCGAAGGTCTGTTCAAATTAATGCTGCTTCTTGCCAATCACTAACCTCTTGGGATTCATATACCAGCACTCACCTGTATCCAGGTCCCCCAAACCCTCTTGGGATTCATATACTAGCACTCACCTGTATCCAGGTCCCCCAAACCCGGACACATGACAGACTAACTTCCCAGCCCCAAGTGGGGCCAGGAGACTAGTTTGGGCCTATAAAGTATGAGCTGAGGTGATCACTTCTGGGCTAAATTATTTAACAGGCAGTGGCCCAACTCTGTGTTCTGTTCCCTTCAGTAGTAACCACAGATACACCGTGTTGAGAGGGTGGAGCCACGGTCAAAGCATCCCTGGATCTCTGAGTCACTACATGGAAGAGAGCCATGCCAGAAATATACCAAACTCAACTTTGCAGGGGCAAGAACTAGACTTGCCTGTTTGAAACCTCCATGATTTCAGGATGTATTTATTATTAATGCAGGAAAGCCTGGCCCATCCTGACTCACACAAGTCCTATCTCCTTCTGAGGATCTAAGGATGAGCAATCCAGGCAGAAAGACAAAAGGAATTCCCAAATTCACACAGCTCCAAAGCAGAGGAACAGCAGTCAACCCAGACAGGGCGGCAAAGGAATTTAATAGGGAGGGAGGTGGTCTGAGACTGCCTCTGACTTAAAAGCCAGAGGAGGCTTTCCACGGAGGTGCACCAAGGCCAAGTTCTGGAGGTGGGAGGAGCTGAGGGAAAGAGAGACACCCAGAAGAGGGGTCAGCAGGTACAGGTGCCTGTGGGAGAAAACAAACTCAGAGCTGTGAATTGGGTACCATGCACATGTGCATAGGAGAATGGGGCAGAGAAAGGGGCACAGAGTCAGTGAGAAGGGCAGGGATGGGGACTCCACCGAGCAAAAGAGTGCTGGGGAAGGCTGGCTGAGCAGATGGGGCCAGCTCTCCCAACCCTGGCAAGGCCTATGTCATCAGCCCCTCTGTTACCCCCATACCAGCCACTCAACTCACGTACTTCCTCACCAGCCCACCTATCGCCCTGCACACAAGCACTCAGTCAAAGTCTGGAATGTACCACCCCACTGGGCTTCCACTCTCAGACATGCCCCACTGGAAACTAATCAGACATAGGCTTCTACCTTAGTACAGGGAAGAAACATGGACCCAGAGTGGGGAAGTAACTTGCCTAAAGCCACACAGCAAATCCAAAGCACAGCTTTGTAACTAGAATGCAGATTGGCTCCAAGAGTGCTTGTTCTTTCTTTTACTATTCTGCTTCTTGGGGTCCCACAATCCGATTTATATTTTACCAGAAACTAGCCCTATTCTGACTCAGCAGCCACACCCAGCAACACACCTGCAGCCGGCAGGTATCAGCTCTATGGTTTTATGCAGGAAGGAAAAGGAAAAAGATAACCCAGGGTCTCCGTGGCAGCAGACAAGTTTGGGCCTCTTCATGAGCTCTGACAGAGACCCCAGCCTGTGCAAACCTCTTCCCCAACCCAACAAACCTGGAAGACATCCTGGGATACAGCCTAGGAAATGCAGCCCCCTGGGGCAGTGAGAAGCCACCATGGGAAAACGAAGCTTTGTACCAAGGCTAGAAGAATCCCAAGGCTTGGTGTCTGGATAAACCTTTTCTGTCCACCAAGTCTCCTAAAGTTGCCCCAGCTTTCCCAACACAAAGGCCCTTGGATAAAGATGGGTCTCAGCACAGAGCAGTTCTCAAATGTTCTTCCCAGACTAGCTGGGACTAACAGAACTTGTCTCCCATTCAGTCCTCAAAGTAGCCAGCAAGCACCATCACCCAGCAATGCCACCTTCCAGAGCACAGCATAACACAAGACACAAGAGAAAAAAGAAATAGGCACATGTGCCCTTGCCCTCCCTTGTGGTCATGACAGACATAACTAATCAATCATTGGATTTTTTCCCACAGAGCCCATGCACAACCAGGAGTCTCTGCAATGTTCAGTCTATATGAGTTGGTACATGAGATGAATACTACATCCCACATCTGTTATCCTGGCCAAGGATCCCAGATACGAAGGCTGCCTTCCACCACCCAGTACACGTCTCTCTGCTAGAGTGAGTGAAGAATTGGGACACACTTCTGGATGGCACAGGGTTCAGGCCATAGGGTAAAGGATTTTAGCTGATGCTCAGCCATACAAGAGCTGCTAGGCCAGCAGATGGTCAGGGAAGGCAGCACTACTAGGATGCACACAGCCAGGCAGCTTCCCAGAGAGGAGAGAATGTTTCTGCAGAACCAGAACACGGCTGTGTTGGACTTTCGGAAGATGCACCTGACTGGTAGTGTTCCAAGGGAACAATAACCCGTTATTTCAGGTTATTGGCTTAGAAAGAGGAAACAATGAACAGGGTCAAATAAGGCCCTCTGGAAGGAAATGTGAAAAGTGAGGTCACCCTGGGGACCCCAGGGACTAGTGTGAGAACCAGTCTTCTTTAAAACCATCATGAGTGAGCTGCGTATGGTTATACATGTGAGACTGCAAAGTGTGCAGATGGCCATCGACCCTGCCTGGGAGAGGACATGAGGCCACTGGGGACACACTGCAGGGAGAAGAGACAGGAGCAGTGTGGAAGGGATGGCAAGCCAGTCAGCTTCAGAGAGACAGGGTTTGCAAGGAAGCAGCCACCTGGGTTCCTGGGAGGCTGTAGGGAAGCCAAGCAAGGAGGCTTCACCCCCAACTCCTGGAGCTCACTGTGTACCAGGGACAGCGTCCCCATCTGTATTTTGAGAAAGTCAGGCTCACTTCTTCTCTGATCTGATGAGTCAACTCAGGGAGAGAAAAGGGCAGCCCCAGGGGTCCCAGCCGGCAGGGATGCCCTCCCAGTACTCTTGGGATGAAGCACCTCCTGGGAACCTCCAGGGCTCACCCCTCTCATACAAGAGTCCCTGGTAAATGAGGAGGGCTGGAAGTGCAAGCAGAGGGAGGTGGAGCCTGGTATGGCAGATGCATTCATGCCATGGCAGGGGACATCTGTGGCCAGGAACAGGACACAGATGCTAGAGGCAAAAGAGAAGGCTGGCAGCCCCTTCCAGCCACTCCAGGGATCAGCTGCCTCTAGCAGCACCTCTCCTGTGGCTCAGAGCCTGGTACTCTAAGTTGCTGTGGCAGCAGAAATAGCACTGGCCTAATCCCTTAGCCCCTTGCTCGCTGCACTCCTGGCTCCCTGTTTCTCAAACATTCTAACCATGTGTGTACCTCAGGGCCTTTGCACTTGCTGTTCCTTCTGCCCAAATGTCCTTCCCCTAGACAGCAACACAGTTTGCTCTTTTATAACCTTGGGGCCTCTACTCAGGTGGCATCTTTTCAGGGGACCTTCCTGGTCCCTGGAGAGTTAAATTGGCAACCTCCCTATACGCCCCGCAGCATCCCCAGTCCCCTGCTCTGACATACTGTGAGCTCCACGTGGGGCTGATGTTTATCATCACTACATCACTACATTCCAGGTGCTGTGTCTGGCCCTGGGAACACAGCAGTAGACAAGAAGCCCACACCCCACCCCCGGTGCTGACAGCCACCCAGCCCAGCAGAAGGCAGGGGCCCAGGGTTGCTCAGCCCCTCGGAGAGTTTTCCTCATTAGCAAAATGGGGAAATGCAGATGAGCAGCAAATGTAGAAAGCAATCATCTGTCAGGCTGCTGAGTCCCTGGTCCCAGGAGACCCCCTACTGTCCCCGCTGGAGCCAAATGAGCCCAGATTTTGGCCTCAGACAACCAGCTTTAGTTCCGGATCTGAAGTCAGCCACGTGTGCTGTGCATTTTCCCATATGAAGGGAGTGACAACGTACCTCGCAGACTGCTGTGGGAACAGAAAGATGACAGTGACGATGCCCACGGCCTCTGACTACCCTCCGAGTCCCAGCATCACACAACCACCCCCCCCCAGTGCATCCCCACAGTGACCCCGGGGCCCATCTCTCTCGTTTTACAAATTAGAGAACAGAAGCTTAGATATCCTGCTGATCTCACCATCACTAGCATCTAGGCAGCTTGGGCCAAGCACTATTCTACACCCTGCGCATGGATTCCTCTTTTAATCCCCTCATTCACCCTCTGAAATAGATCCTTTTATGATCCCCACTTTACAGAGAAGGGAAGTCAGGTACAGAGAGGTCAAGAATGTCGCCCAACGAGAGACGCGAACAGAACCTCCTCTGAGGAAGACAGATGAATGGCTAACAAACATATGGAAAAATGTCCATCTCCCCTAATCATCAGAGACATGCAAATCAAAGCCACCCTGAGGTATCATCTAACTAAGGTGACCAGATTTTAACCTTGGTAAAGTGGGACACCACTGACGGGGGCGGGGCGGGGGCAGGGCCTGACAACAATGCAAACTTTGATAAGCAGTTCTCTATAATCACTTCTCAACAATTATTTGTTATTATTACAGTTTAACATTATAAAATTAACAAAAATAATATAAAACTCACATCTTGGCAAAATAGCCACATGGC
>CAUYTI010095092.1:0-20512 GCA_963575145.1 Galago senegalensis
GCGGGCGCCTGTAGTCCCAGCTACTTGGGAGGCTGAGGCAGGAGACTCGCTTGAGCCCAGGAGTTGGAGGTTGCTGTAAGCGTGATGCCATGGCACTCTACCCAGGGGGATAGCTTGAGGCTCTGTCTCAAAAAAAAAAAAAGTATATTTCACAATAGGTATTTAACAAATATTTACTGACTATATTCACCAGGATATTGGGGGACACTTTCTAAACTGATGGTTACAGTGTCAATGAATGTTATTAGTGACCTCTAACCCGTTTCTGAATGTCTCAGTTCCTCTAGCTGTAGAAAAATCTCCAGCCCCTTCCAATTCTATTAAAGTTAGAAAGTATGCAATAGGTTATTTTTTAAAAACCATGCTGCATAGTTTACAATAACAAATCTAAATACTCTGTATTATTTAAGGCAGTGGTTCCCCACCTTCCTAATGCCTCCTAATGCTGCAACCCTACAGTTCCTCATGTTGTGGTGACCCCCAACCATAAAATTATTTTTGTTGCTACTTAAGAACTGTAATTTTGCTACTGTTATGAATAGTAATGTAAATATCTGATATACAGGATGTATTTTCATTGTTACAAAAGGGTCGCGACCCATAGGTTGAGAACCGCTGATTTAAGGCATCCCCCACCTTCTAAAATACACACAAGGTTTAGAAACAAAAGCAGAAAGCAAATCACAACACCACCTGGCCTTCCACACATCACAAAGCCTTTCCTCAAGTCAGTGCTGAGCTAGTCTCTTTCATCTACCCAGATCAAGGAGCCCCAGAAGATAAGTCACCTGATTAACCAGAATTGCCTGAAGTCAGAGGATTGAAGCTGCAGAGCCCAGGCCTCTATTTTCTATCTTTCTTTAGGATCACAAAATATCAGGTCACTGGGAGAAGCAGAAGAAAAGAGAGGAGACTGATAAGGTGGGGGTGGGGCTCACAAGGCACTTCCAGGGCCCGATCCTGCCACTCTGTGCAATACCCACCTGCCAGAGGCTGCTGGGCTAGACACAGATGCTGGTAAGGTGTGCAGATTCAACTCTAAGCATTAAAGTGACAAACTCTTAGGTATCCAGCAACTTTAAAACCTTAATGCTTTTTCTTAAACTCACTTTCCTGAGACTAACTGGGAGACTGGGGAGAGGTGACAAGAAAAACTCCTAGCACATTCCCACATGGACACAGCAGATTACTGCCTGGCCATTTACTATGTAGCTCTGGAGAGAGGGGAGAAAGACAGCTTTTTTTATTTTCCCAGAGTTTTCAATGAAGGTAGGAAAATCAGATAAATGCACACGAAAGTAGGACTGGGTTGTGCGACACAATCTCTGCAGGTGAGAGGCCTTCGGGAGTGAATATGATGACTAGGCTAGGAACAAAGAACTGGCTCTGAAAATCAGGACAGCGAGTTCCACGAAGAGGGTGGAATCCAGTTACAGAGCACCTTGAAAGCCCTTGGACTAAATTTTAGTTGGAAATTAGGAGACAAGGCAGGCTTCTGAGCAGATGAGTGATCGGTCTCACCTCTCCTACCAAGCTGTAAGCTCCCTGAGGGGCAGGGACTACATTTCGTGGAAACCACTATCACGGTATTTATCCCTGTTCCTAGGAGCAGGACTAAAGGAATGAAAACAGCACCATGGCATAGCCCACGTCCCCCTGTGGGCAGTCTGGAGTCAGACACAGGCAGCTGTTGCAGATCAGGTTGGTATAAATGTGGAGGGGCAGTCGGGGGGAGGGAGGTGACAGGATCAACCTGAAGTCAAAGCAGGAAGCTGATTCCCAGCACTACCTGCCTCTCACTAACAAGACACCAGACTTCCCATAGACTTACAAAGTGGCTAGTACAACCCTAGAATAATGCCCTAAGATGGAGTCCAGAACTGATAAAACACATCCCTTTGGTGGCCAAAAGGATACTCCAGGGAGATGGAAGTCACCAGCCTGGTAAAGGACACACTTGTCCCAACTCAGAGAACTAGAATGACAAGTGAAGAGCAATGGACAGCCTTCCAGGGGTCTCGCTTCAGCCCTCAGGCCTTGGGCTTTTGCCCACGCCTCTGCCTCTAACCAGCTTCCTAACCACCTTCAAGCCCTCTCCCTCACTCAAGCTGCGGGCCAAATAGAAGGAAAAAAGTATTTATTTTAACATGGCCATCAATGATGGCACAAGTTATAATTTTACTGGCATTCCTAATAGCATTCTTAGCCAAAGACAATAATACTGTAAAATGATGGCTTTGATTTGGTTGAAATTCCTGCAGGTGTACTTCCAAGCACGATGTTCATTACTTAGAAGCAGAGAAGGGAAGTGAAATGAAGGGAAACTGAAGATAAAGGCCCCGCCCTGCCGTCCATCGGTCATCAGCAAGCCCACTCCTGCTGTAGGAGCTGCATCTGTTTTTCTTCCATCTGGAAAGATTTCCCCACAGTAACCCCCTTGGTTTGCCCCCTCACTTCATTCAGATCTCTGCTAAAAATGTCCCCTTTTTAGTGATGCCTACAGTTCTTTTTCTCCACAAGTATCACCATCTGATGGATTCTACGGGGTTTTCTGACTGTTTTCTCACTAAACTCTAAGCGACAAGACCTAGAATAGAACCTAACACATAAGGGGGACTTAAATAAATATGTATTAAATGAAGGCTACATGAATTTACAACATTAATCACATCACTGGCGATAACCAACATAAGCACATAAGATAATAAAACATACCAAGCAAGTTCAGAGGTACAGAAAATAGTAGGAACGGATATACGCAGTAGAAGGATATTTCCTATATTCAAAAGTAGTAATACTATTTTTGCAGAAAGGCAGAATTTTAAAAGAACACAATGCATTGTTATTACAATTTCCATTCTGTACTCGGTAAAGCTCATTCCTTTTATCTAAGTGAGACCCTGTCCCCTCTGATCGTTCTCCCCTCTGCCTCCCTCACCCCCGCCCTTCCCCAGCCTCTGGGAACCACCATTCTGCTCTCGGCTTCCTTCACTTAGCATGACGTTAGTTAGCTTCACTCCTCCAGACTTATCCATGTTGTCGGAAAGCCTTTTTAAGGCTGGTTAGCATGCCGTTATGTTTAGATACTACTTTTTCTTCATCCACTCATCTTATGACAGACACCCAGGTTGCTTCTGGCTGCTGTGAGTAATGCTGCAATGAGCATGAGAGGGCAGACATCTCTTCAGTGTACTGATTTTAATTCCTCCGCATAGACACCCAGAAGTAAGATTGTTGGATCATATGGTAATTCTATTTTTAGTGGCCTGTATTAAATGAAGGATACATGGAATTACAGCATTCACTACCTTATTGGTTACAACCAACATATACTAACAGGCGAAACAAGTAATAAAACATGGCAAGCAAATTCCGAAGGATACACTAAGTTGTAACGGGATATGGAATGATGTCACCCATATGCAAAAGTAATAATTCCAATCTTTCTAAAGATAAAATTTTTAAAGAGATATATATACTCTATATAGACATAGTATCATTTTCCATAATGGCTATATTAATTTACATTCATACCAAGGCAGAATTTCAAGTAGATAAAAGCCTATGTGAAAATGCTCCCTCCTCCCGAGAGCAACAACACATAGCCATGAACCTGAGGACGTGACTCTGCCAAGTCCCGCACAGCAGCATCTGCAACTCTTCACCAGTCTGTCTCATCCTGTGAAAGGGTGAGGCCCTGGGGGGCTGGCCCCTGACTGAGCCTTCCCCGGCTTTGCAACCTAGCTCCTAATATGGTGCTCAGAAAATAGAAGCCATGTGTCTTCAAATGCACGAACGGAAGCAGGGTGAAGACCATTTGAGCAAGCATATTAAAGAATTTTACATTAAATTATCATTAAGCATGTTAAAGACTAGCAGTCAGAGAGAGGAAATGGATTCTGTGTTTGGGATCCAGACCCCAGAAGCCTAGCCCATCATCTGGCTTCTTACTAATTCCAAACAGGCCCCGTTGTTCATCTTGCTCCCAGAGCACCTGCGGTCCTCAGATGGAAACAGGAGCTCAGGGATAATAGTAGTTATTTGACTAGGTGCTAGATCTTTTATTTAATGCATTTATAAAAAAGCATGTAAATATACTGCAATCTTTATTTCTATATAATTGTGTGATCCTATATATCTTATCATATGCATTTAAAAATATACTTTGAGAAGCCAAAGGCTTCACCAGTTCACCAAAAGGAACCGTGTGGTAAGAACAGTTAAGAACTCCAATTCTAGAGAGTATAAAACAGCCAGAAGCCTGTTCCACTGGACCCAATAATTCCACAAAATAAAAATATTTATTATTAAGGATTCATTGGGGGACTGCTAAACAGGAGGACCACATCTTCCCTTACACTCAGAAAGGTAAGGCCTATTCAGATATATTCAAGATGTCTCATAGGTAAATATCTAAGGGAACAGAAGGAAGACAAGCATAATTCCAAAGACTATAAAATAAAATCATCCAAGGGAATTAATTATGTAAAAATAGGGTGGGGACTAAGAAAATGATTAATAGTTTATTCTCCCAGGAATTTTATAAGCACAATTTTTTTCTTTTTTGAGACAGAGTCTCACTATGAGGCCCTCAGGCTAGAGTGCAGTGGCATCACAGTTCATAGCCACCTCCAACTCTTGGGCTTAAGTGATTCTTTTGCCCCAGTCTCCCAAGTAGCTGGGACTACAGGTGCCTGCCACAACACCCAGCTATTTTTTGTTGCAGCTGTCATTGCTGTTTAGCTGGCCTGCACTGGGTTCAAATCCACCAGCCTCACTGTATATAGCGGCTGTGTGCCTGGCACTGAAACCACTGTGCTATGGGCACTGTGGCGGGCGCCTGTAGTCCCAGCTACTTGGGAGGCTGAGGCAAGAGAATCGTTTACGCCCAAGAGTTTGAGGTTGCTGTGAGCTATGATGCCACAGCACTCTACCTGGGGAGACATAATGAGACTCTGTCTCAAAAAAAAAGAAAAGAAAGGAATAATGCAGCAAACGGTCTTTAGATAGAACTCCATTCTTACTCTGCCTCTCACAAATCCAGTGGGAAATACTGCTTTCCCTCACTCAGCATTAACCTGCGGGCACTTCCAGAGTTCCTGCATGTGCCAAGCGTGGTGCTGGGGACAGGGCCGAGCAGTGGTGACAAGGCCCCTGTGCTAACCTTACGTTCAAAGGGGGGGTGGGGGGAGAAGAGGGGATAGAGATAAAAAGCAAATAAATCATATTCTGATTTGGAAGTCAGGTTCTCGCAGATGGAAGCAGGTTAAGGTGAAGTCATACTGGATTAGGGTAGTCCCTAATCCAAAGACTGGTGTCCAGGAAGAGGCAAATTTGGACACAGACACACAAAGAGGGAAGATGGCTGTGTGAAGACAAAGCCGAGACTGGAGTTATGCGGCCATAAACCAAGAAATGTCAGGGATCACCAGCAGCCACTAGAAGATGGGAGGAGGCACGAAGGACTCTTCCTTAGAGCCTCTGGAAGGAGCAAGGCCCTGCCGACAGCTTGATTTTGGACTCCTAGCCTCCAGAACTGTAAGAGAATAAACTCCTGTGAGTTTAAACTATCAGGTTTGTGGTATCTGGTTACGGCAGCCCTGGGAAACTAAGAGAGAAGCCGATCACAGTCCAAGCTGGGACTACAGAGATGGGAGAAGCATCCTGCAGGCCCCCCTGCAGCTTCCCAGTCCTTGCTTTAGCCACTTACAAATGAAAGCACCCCAACTACAAAGGCTGTCAGCGACTGCCAGGTCACTCCTGGATGATGGCTTCCTTACCACAGGGGGCAGCCCATCCAGTACTGGTCTTTGTTAGGAAACACTTGTTGATTCTGGAACAAAAGTCTCTCATTCATATTTAGTGATTGATAAATCTACCCACTCGCCCAGCATCTCTAAGACCATAGAAAACAACACAAGCCCTTATCTTCTTCATGACAATCTTTCACTTTTTTCTTTTCTTTATTTCATTTTAGGTAGAGTCTCACTCCTGCCCAGGCTAGAGTGCAATGGCATCATCATAGCTCAGAGCAACCTCAAACTCCTGGGCTCAAGTCATCTTCCTGCCTCAGCCTCCAGAGTAGCTGGGACTACAAGCTAAGTTTTTGGGTTTTAGTAGAGATAGAGTCTTGCTCTTGCTCAGGCTGGTCTCAAACTTCTCAGCTCAGAGGATCCTCCTTACCTCAGCCTCTCAGAGTGCTAGGATTGCAGGTGTGAGCCACTGTGCCTGGCCTAAGTGTCAGTTTCTTGTTAAAACCTTCTTTGCCCCCTCTATCTAAAATTGTAACCTCTATCTGACGTAGATACTTCTTTTTCTGCCAGCTCTTATTGCTGACTGATAACCAAATGTATATGACTTATATATCCTCTTTTATCTACCTCCCCACTAGAGTGCAAGCTCCATAGGGAAGGAGGGCTTGTGTCCATTTTGTTCACTGCTGCGTCACCAGTGCTGTCCATAGTGCCTGGGACATGGTAGGGACCTACTAAAGAAGTGTTGAATTAATAAATGAATTATAAGAGAAATGGACAAAATAACAGGGACATTATGTACAGCTTTAAGGAAATTTCCAGGAAACGTGACTGCTGTTCCGCCTGTAATCCTAGCACTCTGGGAGGGCCCTGGACATGGTAGGAACGCTGACTTTGATTCTGAGTGAAGCAGGGAGCCAATAGGGGGGCAGTGAACTGATGTGACCTGCCTACTGAGGGAAGGTTTGTTTTCTATTTTTCTAAACTTGTTTATTTAATAAATCATGAAAATCTGCTTCTGCAACCTCCCAAAAGCACAGCTAGTAACATCCACCTGTCTGTGACTATGGATAATGGTGATTATGTGAGAAACACAATGAGGACTTCACAGCACAGAGGGTGCTGGCAGGAATTAGCCATTTAGAGAGCTGCCCGGGGCTTTCTGCTCATTCGTGAGGAGAGCACAATGAGCCTGCTGGTTGCACAGTGCTGTGCTCTGCTTTAGTGGGACCCCTCTAGCTCTACACTGAAGTGAGCCAAGGGTGGGCACAGAGACACCAGTTGGGAGGCTATTCCAGGAATCCAGGCAAGAAATGCTCATGTCGTGGATCTGGGTTGTAGCAGAGGAGGTAAGAAGAGCTGGTAAGGAGCTGGTCTACTTCTAGTATGCAGATGGGTCTGGAGCAGGACTAAGCAAGTTCCAGCCCGCCAGCTGGATGCTGGCTTGCTACCTGTTTTTGTAAGTGAAGTTTCACTGGAACACAGTCACATTTAATTAATTTACACATGGTCTAAAGCTGCATTGTGCTATAGGAGCAGAGATGAATACTTGTGACCTTATGACCTACAAAACCAAAAATATTTATACCATCTGACCTTTTACAGAAAGAGCTTGCCAACCCCCAATGCAGAATAAGATAAAGAGAAGAGGTAATGTTTTAGGGTTAAGCAACTAGAACAAGTGAGTTGTCATTTATTAAGATAGAGTTCTAGGCTCAGCACCTATAGTTCAACCGGCTAAGGCGCCAGCCACGTACACCCAAGGTGGCGGGTTCCAATCCAGCCTGGGCCCGCCAAACAACAATGACGGCTACAACCAAAAAAAATAGCTGGGTGCTGTGGCAGGCGCCTGTGGTCCCAGCTACTTGGGAGGCTGAGGCAGGAGACTCACTTGAGCCCAGGAGCTGGAGGTTGCTGTGAGCTATAATGCCATGGCACTCTACCCAGGGGGACAGCTTGAGGCTCTGTCTCAAAAAAAGAAAAGAAAAGAAAAAAAGAAAGAGGGTGGTGCCTGTGGCTCAGTGCGTAAGGTGTCAGCCCCATATACCAAGGGTGGTGAGTTCAAACCCAGCCTCGGCCAAACTGCAACAACAACAAAAAAATAAATAAATAAATAAAAATAAAGTAAAAAAAGGAAGAAAGATATTGTAAAGAAAGATGATGTAAATATCATCATACAGTATGAGTTAATATCATTCCCAAAAAAGATAGTCCTGGATATTAACCATGAGTTCATTTATTTTATTTTATTTTTTTTTGGAGACAGAGCCTCAAGCTGTCCCCCTGGGTAGAGTGCAGTGAAATTACAGCTCACAGCAACCTCCAACTCCTAGGCTCAAGCAAGTCTCTTGCCTCCGCCTCCCAAGTAGCCGGGACCACAGGCGCCCGCCACAACGCCCGGCTATTTTTTGGTTGCAGCCGCCATTGTTGTTTGGTGGGTCTGGGCTGGGGATTCGAACCCACCACCTTAGGTGTATGTGGCTGGCGCCTTAGCCGGTTGAGCTATAAGTGCCGAGCCGAGTTCATTTATTTTATAAACAAATAAACCCTCACCACAATTAAATGTTTGTCAAAGAGGCAGTTATAAAACATCGCACCAGGTGAAGTTCTCTCTCTTGAAAACTTAGAGAAAAGGTTCTGTGGCAGTGTAGAATGAAAACAAGAAACTTCATAATTAGAGGCCTGTCTTTTTGGCCATTATTTCAATCTTGCATTTTTAGATTATTTGATCTTAAAAGAAAAGCATAAGGCAAATTCATAAATTGGCAGAACCAAATCAGTCTTAATCACCTTGTGGTCAGAGGTAAGACCTGAGCCTGTTTGGAAAAAAAGATAGAAGTTATGGGAAAGAAGCAGCAATTAGTTTTAACAGATCATAATCACAATGAATAGACAATAACAAAACTCACTGCAATGATCTTTATCTTTAAACTACTGCTTGCAGGATTTTTAAAAAGTTGATGTCCACTTAATTTCATCTGTTATGGAAAAAAATCACAACCATCAGCATAACAGAAAGCTGAACTGAGAATTACCTACAGTCCTAGGCCTGAAGGTGAGGCTTACCTGATGCACCTATTGGGGAGGTAGCTGGGGTCATGCTGTGGACATTGAGACCAAGACTCTGGGAAGGGCCTGGGGCTGATGCCGAGATAGGAGGACCTGGAGGGTTCTCCCTTTGGGGAGAGGTGAGAGGGGTGGTCGGCTGGGAGGTCTGTCCACCAGCAAGTCGTGCAAGGCGCCTCCGTCGAATCTGCACCATAAGAGAGAAAAGGGTGTTTTGTAACTGAACAGTAGAAAAACAAGTTTGCCCAAGAAACACATTACTGGTAACCATCACTAACCAAACATGTACCAGAGCTTAATAACTAAATATGCCTCGAGAAAAAGTGCTCATTTGACAGAATAACTCCCTGTACCAGTATTCTTACCTTTAAAAACTGTGCCTCTTTTTTTTTTTTTTTTTTGAGACAGAGCCTCAAGCTGTCCCCCTGAGCAGAGTGCCGTGGCATTACAGCTCACAGCAACCTCCAACTCCTGGGCTCAAGTGAGTCTCTTGCCTCCGCCTCCCAAGTAGCTGGGACCACAGGCGCCCGCCACAACGCCCGGCTATTTTATGGTTGCAGCCGTCATTGTTGTTTGGCGGGTCTGGGCTGGGGATTCGAACCCGCCACCTTCAGTGTACGTGGCTGGCGCCTTAGCTGGTTGAGCTATAGGCGCCGAGCCTGGAAATGTTTTTTGAGTGAAAGGTACAGACACAGTGTTTCCAAAAGTTGTGAGTAAGGCCCTCATTTGTCTAAGAGAAGATGTTCAGATTTTATGGAAGGGTCTGGACATACAAGGGGGAAAAGCTGGAAGATTTTAGTGAGGAAACTGTATTAATTTTGTGACTTTTAGAAATACCTGGAGATGAGATACTTAAGAAAGTTTTGGTATAAGAAGAAGCATCTTTCTCTCAGTATGCATAACAAACTGACCCAGCGCTAAAGAACAAGTTTTTTATATTTGTAACTGTTAGGGAAAAGTCCAGAAATTTTCTGTGCAATAAACCTTCACCTATGACCAAGTATTCTTAGCTACCACCTTATGAGAACAGTTCATCTAAATCAACCCTCAACCTGCTCCACAGAGACAAGTTCTTGTGGTCTTCTAATAACATAAAAATTCTTTTAGAAGACTACACCCAGCAAGTAGGAAACCAAGGATTCCACATTCCAGAAATTAAGAAAATCTTATCACAGCTGAATGAGGCCAAGGATAGGGAGGAATAGAGAAATCAACCTATCCCCAATAAAGGAAGAAAGTAAGTTAGCCAAGAAAAGCAAACACTGTATTTAGCTCTTAAAGGCCTTAGGGAAAAGATAAAAGTACTTCTACTTAAAAATTTGTAAGGAATTTCATATCTGAGAGATTTTGCCTGGAACTTAGTGTGTATATAAACATACACATTATATTTACTTCAAGAAAGACTTTCCTCAGACTGTCCTGGTTATTCATTACTATTTGTTTCATTTCCAGTGTACTCCAAAATGTGGTCCAGGATTCAAGCATCGGATTGTTCTGTGCAAGAGCAGTGACCTTTCTAAGACATTCCCAGCTGCCCAATGTCCAGAGGAAAGCAAACCTCCTGCCCGCATCCGCTGTAGTTTGGGCCGCTGCCCTCCCCCTCGCTGGGTAACAGGAGACTGGGGCCAGGTAAAGCATTTGTAGTGAAGCCTTTTTTGCTGCAAAGCACCTTAAAACACAAACCCAAAGTTTCTGATTTGGTCATTGTAAGGGCCCAAGAGATGAATAACAATTAACACATAGAAATCTAGGTAAAAGGTATGAATATGACACAACGGGTAAACTGCAGTGGCCACACGTGGACACATGCAATCAACCAATGTTTCTCCCACATCTATATACTTCTCACTTTTACCTCCTTTTTGGATTTAACCATTTTCAGTTAAAATTAAAAGAGAAATAGTCTAGATGGCCAGAGATTTGAACAAACTACCAAAATGTTAAATTCTAGACCCAGCTCTCTCAATTAAATCAAGGACACATCAATTAATACCAGTGTCTTAATTTTCTCATTCACAAAATAGAGATAATTACTCTTAACTTACAAAAAAGTAATAAAGTTTTTAGTTAACTTGATAATGTGATTTATAATCTTTGAAATATTATTAGTCATCTATTGTTTAATCGATTCATTTTTTTCTGATGGATACTATGAATTTAGAAACAAATATATAGGACTTTTAGTATGTATTTTTATATTAAGATATTTTTATTTTATGCTCCAATTCCTTTTTTTTTCTTCTTTCTCATCTATTTTTAAATTGTGTTATCTTGCTGTAGGACACCATAAATCCTATAAAAACAAGTTGGTTCTCACCACAAAAATGATAACTTTGTGAAGTAATGTATTTATCAATTAGCTAGATTTAGTCATTCCATAATGTATATAGTTTAAAACATCATGTACATGATAAACACATACAAGGTTATCTACCACTGTTTTTAAATTTTAAACAGTAAACCAAGTTGATATATTTAGATGAAAGGAAAATTAGTTATTATTCTTCTAAATGTCAAAGAGGAAATCTATTTGGTTACATTAAAAAATAATTCCCCAGAAAGCAAATTTCCAGCTAGTCATTGCCTTTATCCTGTGGTCTCATAATTGGCCATATAGCTAGTAATTTTCTAATATTTGAGACCCACATAAATCATAATGGTATATAACTATACCAGTATAATTTTGTTTGTACTATAGGCCTGGCATTATTATACTCATTAAAAATAGCATTTCATAGACATAGCTACCAAAATTCTAGCCAAAATTCAATACTGCTGAAATATAGCAGTATTTGTATACCTCTTTTGTTTCATTTGAGAGAGGCCAAAGACTTTCAGCATCCATTATAGTAAGTAAATATATTTGCCTTGTGGGGAGACAAAAGAAGTATGATTGTAAAATAATTAATGCTTTGCATCTCAACAGCAGTATTTAGTTTAATTTACAAAATGCTCCAGTGGAAAGTTAACCATCATACGCAATTAAGTGTCAAAATGGGTTTCACTGTAGAAGTGATGATAGTTCACTGATAGTTTCACAGTACATAATTGATATTATACTATTAAAGACTTGATATAGACATGTTGTCATGATTTTTATTTTAAACCAGGCAGGCATTTTCTTTTTCATATATTTTTTGTTGTAATACACAGTAACATAAAGCTTAATTGAAATTTGTATTTTACTGACTTGGCCAAACAAACAATTGTCACTTTTATTTATTTATTTATTTATTTATTTATTTATTTAAGACAGAGCCTCAAGCTGTCCTCCTAGGTAGAGTGCCGTGGCATTACAGCTCACAGCAACCTCCAACTCCTGGGCTCAAGCGAGTCTCTTGCCTCCGCCTCCCAAGTAGCTGGGACCACAGGTGCCCTCCACAACACCCGGCTATTTTTTTTTGTTTGCAGCCATCATTGTTTTTTGGTGGGTCCGGGCTGGGGATTCGAACCTGCCACCTTAGGTGTACATGGCTAGCGCCTTAGCCGGTTGAGCTATAGGCGCTGAGCCCAATTGTCACTTTTAGATTATTCTTTTAAATAGAATCAAAATCTTTTTCCTCCCATCTATATTTCAACCTAGTTTCCCCAAATTCAAAATAACCAGTTAAAATAGATTTTCAAAGATGCTTTAATAGATGTTTATAGTGTATTTATTTGTCATTCTGTATTAGAAAGTTTAAAAAATGTGTCTTCGTGAATATCTTTACGAGTCCTGAAGGTGCTTTGAGAGTTTTTGCAAACAAATCCTACAGGGCTTCTATTGGTTTACCTTGTAAACATCACTATCCCCTGTCTTGACACCAGTTAACTCCTCCTGCCTTTGACGCTAAATCTCACAGGCTTTCTAGTATTCTGGACTGTAGACCCAAAGAACAGACCCAGCTCTATTCTTCAATTGGGACAGCTGATCAGATTCAGCTGAAACTAAGCCTTCCAGGGAGTGACTTCAATCCTAAAGTGATTGAATTCCTAACAAATGAAAAGGAGAGGGAGACATGCTGATTGGCTAACCCAAGAACATTTCTCAGGTTTGTAGCTGATCATACCTTAGAAAACTCATGGGACTTATTTAAGTTCATGAAACAAAAAAGAGATATAGGTCATACTCTATCCCTTGGGCTGTAGAAGAGTGGCACGATCATCATGCACTTGGCTACAATGCTTGGGCTCCTGTGATCCTCCCACCTCACCCTCTGGAGGAGCTGGGACTATAGATGTGTGCCACACATCCAAATGGTTTTGTGGGGGGGGGTTTGTTTTGTTTTTATAAGACATGGGGTGTCCCTGTGTTGCCCAGATTGGTCTCAAACTCCTGGTCTCAAATGATCCTCTTGCCTAGGCATCCCAAAGTGCCGGAATTACAGATGTGAGCCACTGCACCCAGCCTCTTTTTTTCTTTCTTTCTTTTTTTTTTTATTAAATCATAGCAGTGTACATTAATACTATCATGGAGTACTGTGTACTGTTTCTGTATACAATTTGAAATACTTTAATCCAACTGGTTAACATAGCCTTCATGTCTTTTTCTTAGTTATTGT
The DNA here is from genome assembly GCA_963575145.1 of Galago senegalensis. Classification (NCBI taxonomy): domain Eukaryota; kingdom Metazoa; phylum Chordata; class Mammalia; order Primates; family Galagidae; genus Galago; species Galago senegalensis. The sequence goes on from CAUYTI010095092.1 coordinate 13,361, forward strand.
GTTAAGACATTTATATTCTACAATTAGAGAGATTCACTTTTTTTTTAACTGAACGCCATCACCAATTCCCATAGCAGTCACTACTATTAAACTGAACTAATAATTTGATCAGATGCAAAGCATTCTGAGAGGCTATCAGGTTATTTACCTGCATGCCTATAATAAACAGGAAGCACTAGTGATGTCCTAGCTCTAGACCAGTGGTTCTCAACCTTCCTAATGCTGCAACCCTTTAATATAGTTCCTGTGGGTCACAACCCACAGGTTGAGAACTGCTACCCTAGACATTATTTTGTTATACTTCATCACAGGGTTTTATCATTACATTCCTGCTATAGTTTACCAGACTTGATTGGAATTGTTGGAGTGATAGCCCAAGAAATCTCTGTCTGTTTTCTTCTAGACTATAATCAGTCTATTTTCTGGGATAATACACAACACTAGCCTTGAGTTCTTAAATCAGTTTGTAGTAGAATGACCTAACCAACACCTTTCAAAGATGAATCACATATGGACTTTAAAAGTTAATATATACTGTATGTGAAATGACATAGTATCTATTATTTTTTACCTCCTGAAACTTACTGAGATTACTGTTTTATTTCTCTGTGTCTTTGAATTCAGTGTTCTGCTCAGTGTGGCCTTGGACAGCAAATGCGAACCGTGCAGTGTCTCTCTTACACTGGACAGGCATCAAGTGACTGTCCAGAAACTGTTCGGCCTCCTTCAATGCAGCAGTGTGAAAGCAAATGTGATGGTGCCCCCATATCCAATACTGAAGGTGAGTTTTCCACGGAGAAGGGGCTTGTTATCTCTGATAACTCACCTTCACTGTCCTCAGGGCTTGGAGGGCCTTTTAAACCCACTATGGTAGTATCATCTGTATAGAGCATCTATGAAAGCTATAGCCATTACTGTGTGGTCATCAAGAAACCTAAGTTTTTTCCTTGTTAAGTCCTTAATAACCTAAATGACCTTGTTAAGTGACTTAACCTCTCTGGAGCAAAGTTTACTTACCTATAAAATGAGAAATTGGAGTGGATAACCACTAAGGTCATGTCTAAGTATTTTGTGTTTGACCTATACTAAGAATCTAGAGATTATTTCTAATGAATCACTCTTAATGTGAAAACTTGTTTCTTTTTTGATATGACATGATCTCTGTCATCATGAAGATTAAATTTATGCTTGTTATACATATGACAAAAACGTGTTTGAAACTACTAGCATTTTAAATGCTAATTTTCTTATGGTAGAAAAATAGAAAAAATAATTATGTCGCTATTTATAAAGGAGGACAAAAGTCTTTATGCTCTGAAATTTGTTTTTATATAATGGGAAATCCCTTTATTAATAGCAGACACCAGCCCAAATCCGGACTTTTCTTATCTCTTATTTAAATAAAAGTGCTTTATTCATTTGGGCATTCATTAGAAATTTCTTAAATGCTACTGTGTGCAAGGCACAGTGGCAGAAATTATAAGGAATGTTGAAACAAATATGACATAGCCAGGAAGTTCAGACTGTCCTCTCCTATGAAAATAGAAACATGATCAAATACACACACATGAGCAATACCTGAAGCCACAAATTTATTTATTTATTTATTTATTTATTTATTTATTTATTTTGGCCGGGGCTGGGTTTGAACCCACCACTTCCGGCATATGGGCATGCTACCCTTTTGAGCCACAGGCACCACCCTGAAGCCTCAAATTTAAATGATAAGAAACCCACTGGGCCCTGCCAACCCCTCAAAACCAAAAAACTATCATGAATATGTAATCAAATAATTTGGTAATATTTTTCAAGTAAAAACTATGTGGTTATAAACCTATTCAAGAGCGATCTATTCCTTTGGTCAGATCCTTGTAACTCAAAGGATTTTTAAAAATTATATTCACTATTTTAAAATATTTCCTTAAGAATTTTGCTTCAGGAAGAACAATCGTCTTGTATGACAAGATCTAAACACATTATATCTTTGCAAATTGCATTTTATATACAATTTATATGAACCCCACAGACAAGAACTTATTGTACATGTAATTTACTCTTTTAAAGAAATATTGCTGGCTCAGCTCCTATAGCTCAACCGGCTAGGGCGCCAGCCACGTGCACCTAAGGTGGCGGGTTCGAGTCCCCAGCCCGGACCCGCCAAACAACAATAATGGCTGCAACCAAAAAATAGCCGGGTGTTGTGGTGGGCGCCTGTGATCCCAGCTACTTGGGAGGTGGAGGCAGGAAACTCGCTTGAGCCCAGGAGTTGGAGTTTGCTGTGAGCCGTAATGCCACAGCACTCTACCCAGGGGGACAGCTTGAGGCTCTGTCTCGAAAAAAAAAGGAAAAAAAAAAAGAAATATTGCCTTATCCTATAATTCAAAATTGCAATTTTAATTATAAAATCTCTGACTCAAGTGCCACTTACTTCTTTTTTGTCCCTGTAGTAAGGAACATTCTAGAAATCTAGCATTTCCTTTTTTGAAAAGGGCTCAAAATTTATGACAAACAGAAATATTTTTCCTGGAAGTACTATGCCTTCTAAATCATCTTATTAAAAAGCCTCTCTTGGCCGGGCACAGTGGCTCACTCCTGTAATCCCAGCACTCTGGGGGGCTGAGGTATGTGGATCACCTGAGCTGGGAAGTTCAAGACCAGCCTGAGCCAGCACAAGACCTCATCTCTAAAAATAACCAGACACTGTGGCAGGTGCCTGTAGTCCCAGCTACTTGGGAGGCTGAGGCAAGAGAATTGTTTGAACCCAAGAATTTGAGGGTGCTATGAGCCGTGATGCCTCTACTGAGGGCAACAAAATGAGATTCTGTCTCAAAAAATAAATAAATAAATGCCTCTCTTCTATAAAGCTTTAGTAAACATCCATGAATATTTACAAAGAAAAAATAACTGTGAAAAAAAGACTGCAACAAACAACTTTTATCTATTGTAAGTTATTAGCAATCAATCATATGGGTTTGGGGGTCTATTTTTCTTTCAGAATTTGAAAATAAAAGGTTAAGGTGGGAGACAGGATATAGTTATCACCTTAAACTACTCTATGTTGGATATTATGGTAGGCCTTTTATTATCTATCACATATATCTTATATAATCTTGACAACAGTCTTCTGAGAATTGGTATTACTAATGAGGAAAGTGAGAGACAGAGTGGTGTAGTGACTTGGACAAATTAAAAGGCTAGAAAGTAGTATAGTCAGGATCTGAACCCGGACTTGGCAAAGCCCAACTACACTTCAATCTCAACTACATTTAAATGCTATTCTTAATCAAATCTTTAAAGTAGAGTGTTTTGAGATGAATATAGAGTTTCTCCTTATACAGTAGAGATAATTCTGGTGTAACTGTCAGCCTATTTCAATAGATTAAGCCTTAATCATTGTTGAAAGAACTGGCTTTGGACATGTCAAGGGAATTCAGATGCAGAACCAATAACTTTAACCTTTTGGATGAAGGCAGGCCTCATAGACTAAGTAATTTGTGATGCAGCTATAAGGTGTACTTGGAGAAACTCAGTGTGAACCTTGGGAAAAGTGGATAAAACATTGAACTGAATCATGGATTTTCATCCATAGAGATATGGAATAGACAGATAACATGGATTTCAAAAGAAAAAAGTCTCTTGCATGAAAACAATGTTGGAAATGTTCTGATAAGCCTTGTAAAAATCCAATCAGGGAAAGAAGAAATGCCTCTTTGTAAGGGAAAATTAGAAGGAAAGTCGGGAAAGGAGCAGTTTCTGGTTAATATAGGAGGACTCCCTTTCCCCCAGCAGAGTCATGTTCTTATGACTTTTAATGGGAGGCATTGATAAATCAGTTCAGCTCCACCCCAAGACAGGGTAGGAGGGAGAGGAGGTTCTTTCTTTTATATTTGCTTATAAAAATAATTAAAATATATAGCAATGTTGGAAGAATTTTTACAATAAACACCCACCATCTAGATTCTAGCAGTAACATTTTACTGAACTTGCATTTTCACACATACATATCCACCTGTCCATCTCTCAAGGATATGGGTTTTAAATAATCTAATCGTTAATTCATTTACTTAGCAAACATAATGTATGCCAGCCACTGAGACTATGAAAGGAACACAGTAAGGTCCCCATCCTCAAAGGGAGCCTGGTCTAGTAAGGGTGGCACATGCAGAGAAATAATTTTCACAATACAAGCAATACTGTAACAGGGGTAGAAAGAAGCTACCATGAGTACAGGGGGCAGAGGCATCACAGAGGAGGTAAGCTTGAGCTGGGCGCTGGAAGGTATGAAACACATTGCCAAGAAGACATTAAGACGAGGGCATTCCTGGCAGAGCACTGGTATGTGTGGTCAGGGGGGCAGCACAGAGGTGTGGTTCACCATGGCTGCAATGCGTTGGCAGATGAGTAGGCAGTGGAGTTGAGGGTATTGAGAGTGAGAAAGATAGGGACTTGGTTTTAGAGGGTTCTGTGTACTATGGAAAGACATTAGGGCTGTATCTTTAGGTTATAGGGAACAAGTGAAAGAAATTGGGGAGTGATGTGCTCTGGATGGCAGAGGGAAAGCAGCCTTGTTTGAGAAGGTAGTTAGAAAGAGTTGTTCCGAGAGCCCAGCCTAGAGATGATGAAGGCTTGAACTAAGGCAGATATAGTAGACATTAAAAGGAGGGTGATAAATTGGCAAGAGAAAAAGAATAAAATGGAAAGGAGAATAAAAGGAATCTGATGAGAAATTAGACATGGAGATGAGAAATAATGGAGGTATTTAGGATGACTCCTAAGTTTCAGATTTAGGCAACTATGGGCCATTAGTCATGATAAGGAATTTAGGCATCTACAGGGAAATTAAACACATTAGTCCCCAAAAGCCATAATAAAAAATAATGGAATTTGTATAGCATTAAAAATAGACATTGAAAAAATGGAGGGAGATTAATCAACAATGAATAGTAAGAAAAAGAAAATTAGAAGTAGGGCTTAAAGAAATTTAAATAGCAAAAGGGAAACAGAAGGAGGAAGATACAATTCAGTGTGTCAACATCTGCTTTAGATTTTTGTTCCTGAGAGTCTTCAGCAAAGGGTTAAAGTACTGTAAACATGATCCTGACAGACACCCTCTCAATGAAGCTGACACTACATTGCTGCTAAGAGTGAATTACAGACATGCTGGGTATTCACACATTTGAAATACTATTCAGAAGAACTTTTTAAACAATGTATGTTAGCTGGGACTAGTCTAGTCAGGCTCACCTGAAATTCTATCCAAAATGACATTTTATTCACTTTTCATGAAATTTCAAGTTCCCTTATAGTTTATACAGTGAGTTTTTGCAGCTGGTCAATAGCACAAGATACTCTGTCATATAGTACTTATTGCTGCCAGGTAATGATTCCATGAGCTAGTAACCAACCCAGGAAAGGTGTGGTTAGTGTACGTTGGTTTACCAGCCTGTGATGGCTATTGGTGACTTTGGTGGGTATCGGTCTCCCTCAAGTAAATAGCTCTGGGAAAGTTGAAAGATCTCCAGAGATCTCATACCAAGAACAAACTAGGGACTGAGTTTGAATCAAAATGTGGGATCTGATGTATTAAAATCAGTGAAAGGAATGATAAAGGTCATTTGAAGACTTTGATTTCAAGGAGGTGAGGAAAGCCAGTTTTTTTCTTTGCCACTTCAAAGAACTCATAATCCACTTAGCATTCAGGTTCACATTCCTGGCTGTCTGGTTTGGAGGGAATCCTGGATTTGGGTTGAGATTATACCACCTCAAGGTCGAAAGTGGGTGGCATATAGGGACTAACACTGGCTAAAAAGAAACTGAGAAAGCAAAGAGTCATTTTGTTACGGTGAGATGAAATCAGAATGAAGTTCAATAGCTGAGAACATCTTACTTCAAAGAAAAAAGAAGTTGGTGGACTGTTCCCATTGCAATAAATAATGTCAAGTTCTTAAGCAAAACTTGTTATTTCATAATTTTCTAGTATGAGTATCTAAAATGTCAAGGGCTCAAGTACAGTGTTATCAGGAAGAGTATACTGAGTGCACATCCCCCACCAGCTCCCGCACTGCACAGGAACACATGCAGCCTTATCACCAGTCATGAGTGGGGCACCTGCAGCTTAAGGAAACTTGTGGCCTTTAGTCTGAATTCAGATTTTACAGAACAAATCCCTTTGTTAAAAGGGAAAGATGAAGCTTTTCTCACCTCCTTAAAAAAAGAACAATCCTGAAATCAGAAGGCCACAGCTTCCATAAATCTCCACTTACCATATCTTCTCCTGAATCACATAAAGAGTTTACAGGCCCAGAGGACACGCATTCTCAAAAGAAAAGAGAAGTGCTGAATAGTCATGGAAGGATCTGTCCTGAATATCTCAACTCATTCCAGTGGTACAAGTAGGTGAGCTTTGCAACATTTTATGAAATAAATACAAAAGCAATACAGTGGAGGAGTTGGTCCTGTATTTTTTGGACCCGATCAAGCCTTCAGAGTCACAATGAGTCTGAATCCAATTGTATTCTAAATTCATAAGCCTCTGGCATACTTTGAAAACATGTCTTTTAAGTCAACATTTTGAAAGATTAATTTAAAGCATCTGGGGGAATACTCATTGGAACATGAATGATAAGTAGATTCATATGTCACCTATAAAACAGGTTGCCTAATTTTATCATTCAATTCTGCCAAAACCCAGATTACCAGTAACAAAGACTCTAGCATGCCTAGTAAGGTATGTGAGATTCTAATAATGGATCTGGTTCATATCACAGGGCCCTGGCTTTCAGCACTTACTGTGTTCCCATATGTCCCTGAGAAGAACTTGGGAATACTCCATCAGTTGTCATGCCCTCCACAAGTCTCTGGCCTTTGGTAGAATACAGCTTTCTTTTGGGGATGGGGTGGTGTGCAAGGGGAGAGTGTTAGGTTTACAAAAATGTTTACTAAAAACTACACACTCTTACTACTCAATATCCTGACACACAAAAAGATAGAATATTTTGTCTCCTCCCAGGATAGTGCCTAGCTGGTACATGATGATAGTAAGAGAAAATCAGCCTCCTTCATCCTGAAACCCTTGACCCTGATAACTCAGGTTCCACTACTTTAAAAGTAGTAGACTATGTTAACCAGTTTGATGGAAGTGTTTCGGATTGT
>CAUYTI010095093.1:0-23093 GCA_963575145.1 Galago senegalensis
ATAGCTGGGTGTTGTGGCAGGCACCTGTGATCCTAGCTACTTGGGAAGCTGAGGCAGGAGACTCGCTTGAGCCCAGGAGTTGGAGGTTGCTGTGAGCTGTGATGCCACAGCACTCTACCCAGGGGGATAGCTTGAGGCTCTGTCTCAAAAAAAAAAAAAAGATCGACCCACAAGAGACCCACTGGGTGCCAAGATCCAGCTTAGCTGGTGGCAAAGCCACTGACATTTCTGTTGAAAAGAATAATTTTAATGGAACAAAATTCAAACCAATACCACAAAATAAAAAAATGTGCTTTTCCATCATGGAGAGATTTTTTTTACATACTATTTTTGGTTGTAAATCCACTGACTGATAAAAATGTAGTTGCGGGGTCCTAAGTTGGTCACGATGGGAATGAATGGCCCAAGTTCCTCTCAGAAAAATAATTTGGTAATTCTTTTGTTGTTGTTGTTGTTGTTGTTGTTGCAGGTTGGCCAGGGCCAGGATTGAACCCCCCACCCCCAGCATTTGGGGTCAGCACCCTACTCACTGAGCCACAGGTGCTGCCCCAATTTGGTAATTCTTGAGGTAAGCCTTAATGTGGTAAGGATGTGAAGTCTTCCCAATTTATTGATTTGGTTCAACGTCAATCACAATCCGAATTAGGGCTTAAAATAGAACTTGAAAAAATAAATCTCACTGGATAAAGAAAACGTGAAAAAATAGCCAAGAGAGTGTCAATAGTAAATAATAATGGGACGATGCACCTGTCTTCACTCAGGCAGTTCAAAAAGCTGTTCATTTAGGATGTATGGGCTTTTCTGTGTGTCTATAAAAGCGTACAAAGTTTGGGGAAGGGTACAGAAAATGAGAAATTTATCTTATGAAAACATACTACAGGACCATCATAATTAAAACTATATAAGGCATAATAAGACAATTAGCTCAGCGGAATGGAAGAATCTTGGTATGGAATTTCATGCACGAGACATGGTATTTCAAACAAATGGGGAAAATTGTAGATTAGTCAATAAATACTGTTGAGGCCAGGCACGGTGGCTCATGCCTGTCATCCTACCTCTTTGGGAAGCTGAAGCAGGAGGATCATTTGAGCTCAGGAGTTCGAAACCAGCCTGAGCAAAAGCGAGACTCTGTCTCTACAAAATACAGAAAAATTAGCCCAGCATTGTGGTGCATGCCTGCCATCCCAGCTACTCAGGAGGCTGAGGCAGGAGGATTGCTCGAGCTCAGGAGTTTGAGGTTGCAGTGAGCTACGATGATGCTGCTGCACTCTAGCGTGGGCGGTAGAGCAAGACACTGAAAGACAAAAAAACATCATTGAGACAATTAGCAATTGACTGGAAAAAGAAAATTTTGGACTCCCTGCCCCTACCTCACAGGGTACACAAAAATGAACTGAGGGGATTAAAGACATAAATGGCATGGCCATTCACAGGCGGTAGAAGGATTAAGTCATACTGCTTTTTGTAGGACAGTTGAGATCTTCAGCACTGAAAATCTGCACCAGGAATTTCATTTCTTGGACTCTTCCTGAGGTGGCTTTATCATACAGGTGCACGTGGCCTCACATGCAGCTGTGTGCACAGGGGTACACATGACGTCATAGCAGAAGACTGGACCCACTTCCGTGTCCATCAGAAGGAGAATTACATGTGTCCTTTCAATGCATTACAATAGACAGCCATTCAAAGTAATGAGAGTGGCAGTCATCCATGACAAATTCAATTCAGCACCTGCTACGTGCTAGAACCAGATCTCACACCAAGGATACAGTGGAGAGCGGAAGAAATCTCCACCTTCATGGGGATCGTTACATTTTAGTGGGGTTGATACTCAATGAATAAAGAACAATAAAAGAAATATGATTGAGAGTGGGGGAATCTTGGGAAGAAAATAAAGCAGGGTGAAGGGACAGAGCAAGGGAAGTGGCATTTTCGACTGAATGCTATCAAGGCCTCTCAGAGAAGGTGACACATCTGAGGTTTATTTGAAGAAGGTCTTCAGTCATGGAAAAGATGTCTCCAAGAACATTCAGATAAAAACCAAAAGCAGGGCCAGGTGCCATGGCATCCTAGCACTTTGGGAGGTGGGAGGATCAATTGTGGACAGGAATTCGAGACCAGCCTGGGAAACATATCAAAACCCATCTCAGGGGTGGTGCCTGTGGCTCAAAGGAGTAGGCGCCAGCCCCATCCATATGCCAGAGGTGGACAGTTCAAACCTAGCCCTGGCCAAAAACTGAAAAAAAAAGAAAAAAAACCCATCTCTATGGCTGAGCACCTATAGCACAGTGGTTATAACGCCAGCCACATACACCAAGGGTGGCAGGTTCAAACCCAGCCCAGGCCAGCTAAACAACTGCAACAACAACAACAACAAAAAATAGCTAGGCACTGTGGCAGGTGCCTGTAGTCCTAGCTACTTGGGAGGCTGAGGGAAGAGAATCACTTAAGCCCAAGAGTTTGAGGTTGCTGTGAGCTGTGATATCACAGCTCTCTACCAAGGGCGACCTAGTGAGACTCTGTCTCCAAAAAAAAAAAAAAATCTCTACAAAGTTTTAAAAATTTGCCAGGTGTGGTAGAGGGTGCCTGTAGTCCTAGCTACTCAGGAGGCTGAGGTGGGAGGACTGGTTAAGCACAAGAGCCTGAGGCTTCAGTGAGCTATGATCATATCATTGCATTCTATCTAGTCTGGGCAACAGTTTTTAAGACCCTGTCTCTTAAAAAAAAAATAAAAAGTTGCCTGGCACAGCGTCTCATGCCTGTAATCCCAGCATTGGGGAAGGCCAAAGCCAGTAGATTGCTTGAGCCCAGGAGTTTGAGACCAGCCTAAACAAAAGCAAGACCCCGTCTCTAAAAATAGCTGGGCATTGTGGTGGGCACCTGTAGTCCCAGCTTCTTGGGAGGCTGAGTTAAGAAGATCAGTTGAGTCCAAGAGTTTGAGGTTGCTGTGAGCTACCATGCCACGGCACTCTACCAAGGGTGACTGAGTGAGAGTCTGTCTCAAAAAAAAAAGAAAATCTAACGTAATTGCACAGGCCGAGTATAGTGGCTCACGCCTGTAATCCTAACACTCTGGCAGGCCAAGGCAGTGGATTGCTTGAATTTACATGTTCAAGACCACCCTGAGCAAAGGTGACACTCATCTCTACTCAAAATAGAAAAAGAAGGCAAGAAGATTGCTTGAGCCCTTGAGTTGGAGGTTGCTGTGAGCTATGACTTCATAGCACTCTACCCAGCATGACAACTTGAGACTCTGTCTCAAAAAAACAAAAACAAAAGTAATAGTAGGACAATTTATCTTTTTTTTTAATGCTGTCCTATACTATAATATCCTTATATATGCATATAGGTACATAGATATAGACATGAGCCTATAACATTAAAGGGGAGATTTAAAACTTACTTTCCAACAATCATGGACCCATGTATTACTTTTATAGTAAAATGACTTTTTAACTGCCTCTGTGAACAAAAGCTGTTAAGATCATATATGCAAAATTGGGTCAGAAGTAGCCCAGGGGCAAAAGTGTCCCCTCCTAGTTCTTATGCTCGCTTTGGGACCTCAGGCAAGCTATGGCTTCTGTTCCTCTAGGGCAGCAGTCCCCATTGCTCTCCTAGGAGTTGTCTGGCAATTTCTGGTGGCTATTTTTGCTTGGCACCTAGAAGGTAGAGGTTGGGGTACTGCCAAACACCCTACAGTGCTCAGAGCAGCCCCCTCCTTGTCAAGAGCAAGGTTGAGAGACTCAGCTCTAGAAAAGGAGCAATATCTAACTTGCAAAGTTGAGGACCAATTGAGTATACTGTGCTTTGCACAGACCCCGCCACATAAGTGCTCAATAAATGGGAACTACGATTTTTATTACTAGACCTCTTCTAAATTAAAAAAAAAGTCTTTGAAAGTGGAAGCAAGTGGTGGTATAAGGAATCAGTTATGCCAAATTCTTATTTATTATTTTTTGGGGACGGGGGGGGGGTCTCACTCTTGTTTAGGCTGGTCTCGAACTCCTGAGATCAAGCAATCCACCCACTTTGGCCTCCCAGAGTACCAGGATTGCAGGCATGAGCCACCAATGTCAGTTCATTCTGCCAAATTCTGATCCTGATGACTGGCTGGGAGGGACCCTTGACCTTCCTAATAGCAATATGGAGCTTCTGAGTGTGCTTGTGTCTGCCAGTGATGGTCTAGAAAGAGCTCTTGATTCCTATATTTTTGTAGTTTAAATCTCATCCCCTGCCAGTGTTCAGAAACATTCCCACTGGATCATCCTTGTCTCTGGCATATAATCGACTCTCTTTAGTAGCCATTCCCCATGGTTCAGAAGCACGCTCAAGCTTTTCTTGTTGGAAAACCCAAACCCTAACCCCTTGAGCCTCAAGTGCTCCCCCAGCTTCTCTTCACCCCTTCACAGGAAATTCAAGAGATGTCCATACTCACTGCTGCTCATTTCCCCCTGGGCCAGGGTGGCTTACTTCCACGTCAGCAAGAGGGCTGCTGCCAAGTGCTCCCCTACTGCAGATTCATGACTTTTCCTTCTTCCTCTTGTAGCCTCCGAGGCTGCCTTCAATGCCTGCCACACCCCTTGGCCTTCCCAACCTCCCATGACTCCTTCCTCCTTACAGCAGGTCAAGGCTGGCACCTTCCTTGTTCTCCAGCCATCTCCTCTGCTCCTGGATCTTCACTTACCTTTAACACCTGACACAGATCCACCCAGGGCGTGGACCCTGCCTTTGAGTCCCTAAGCCAGGACATGTACAAGTGTCTATTTGCTGTATCTGCTTGGTCATCTCAACACCCCTGGTCCATAATCACAATGGAGCTTTACTAGCTTCTCCAGGAACCTGGCCTGACACCAGTGCCCGTGTCTCAGGGGATCGCCCTTCCAGCCACGCGGTGTAAGTGGAGTCCTCCTCCCAGCACCCTCCCATTGAGATCCTGGGGACACTATTTCAACACCTCCCTGCCTCCACCATGTCTGCACCCACCTGACTCACCCTTGCTTCTCTACTCTTCTCCCTACAGCCAGAGCCATCTCTTAAAAATCTATCCCACACAGCCCTACCTGCTGAAAACTCTCAAATCCATTGTCCAAGGATGAAATGCAAACTCCTCACCCAGGCCTACGAGGCCCTGCCTCCCCCACTGGGCAGTCTCCTTGCACCCCTTGGCCCTCCTCTCCAGCTATGCCAGCTTTTTCTGCCCTGCAGCTGTACCCCAAGCTCGTCTTCCCCACCTTCCTTCCATCGCCCTCCTGGATGCCTGCCCTAGGACAGACACACTCACTGCCTGTAGCTCTCTCGATTATTGTGGCTGTAATTTTAATAAATCAAACCTCCAGTGGACAATATGAGGCCAACAATCCTATCTCATTTTTTTGCACCACTATGTCCCCAGCACCTGGGCCTAGAATTGTACTCTCTATCAACACACTGATTGCCACACTAGAAAAAAAACTTTTTCCTTGAGGGCACGGTGTTTTATTAGGTAAAGAGACCCGCGGGTTATATATGCTTCATGAGGTCCCGGGCTCAAAACTAGCGTAAGTTAAATACAACTCACATGGCAGCTAATTCAATACACAGAAATTATGATTATGATCTCCAAGCAGAATCAAGAAGATAGCAAACCCTGGGTTGGTCCAAACTCCATCAGCCCTTTACCACCCCACTTCCCAATACTCCTCCCCTCAAGTGTCTTATTCAACTTTATTGATGCCACCTGGGTGACTCTTAAAGAGGACACCCCTGTGTGTATTGGGAGAGGCTGCCTGGAAAGCACAGTGGGGCTCAGGGCTTCTGTTACGCAGTAGAGCTTATTGCTTGACCAGGCTCCTCAAAGTGGTCAGGCACTTTACCTTGGGAACACCCAGAGGTCAGCTGAGCTGCTTAAAGCTGAAGGACCATGAGAAAGGCCAGAGCCCCAAAGAGCCAAACTGTCTCAAACAAAGAGAAATGACCACCAAGGTTTGGTTCTTGAATATGTGTTTTTTACTGAAAAAATCATTCATAAATTAACATACAAAATGTACAAACATATGAGTAAATAATGTAATGACAAAGAACTATTTCTGTGAAAAGTGTTTTTTTTTTTTAAACATCTTAAGATTTCAGTGCAAAAATGTACCCCTGGCATCTCTTAAAACATAAGAGCAAGCTCAAAAACACACAGTGGTGGAAATAAGCTAGCTTCTTTCAATGCCATCGTCAATGGTGAGTGGATACAATCAATACACGTGGCCATTGCTCAGCTACTGATGTCTGTGGTAGAGGAGCTCTGACAAGAGTCCCTGTTGTGTCAAAATACCTCTCAAAACACCAACCTGAAAAGGGGGAACCTTTCCCTGCACACAGCATCAGACAAGATTGATTTTGACTGCTTGGCACCTGTAGCGCAGCAGCTGGGGGCGCCTGCCACACACACCAGAGCCGGTAGGTTGGAACCCAGCCTGGGCCTGCCAAACAACAATGACAACTGCATAAAATATATATATATATTATAGCCGGGCGTTGTGGTGGGTGCCTGTAGTCCCAGCTACTTGGGAGGCTGAGGCAAGAGACTTGCCTAAGCCCAGGAGTTGGAGGTGAGTTCGGACTCACCTAAGCTGTCAGCTGTGATGCTACGGCACTCAACCCAGGGCAACATAGTAAGACTCTGTCTCAAAAAAAAAAAAAAATAGATTGATTTTGAGGTCACCCATCAGTAGCCTTGAAGAACTTCAGCTGCCAAAATATGTACAAGGTCACATTTGATTCTTACGGGGTTCTTTCTGTTGTTTGCTAACATGGGAATTTCACACTATTAGCAGCACTTGGAACTGGCTGTGTGTTTTTAACTATCACATTTCCTGGACACCATTCAATGTGGTGGATAAAGACCGACAACGCACACTGAGAGATTCCGCGCTAATAAACGCAAACTCAAAGACCTGACTGCAAGAGAAAGAAATGAGGCTCGCTTACAGCACCTTTCCTTATGTCCTCAACCCTCAGCGCTTTCTGTTCAAAGTTAGGTGCTAGGTTGGGTAATTATGTTAACACAGAGCTTCAAACAAGGTCATCTTACAACACTCCCACACATACACCTCAAGCTGAACCAAGAATGAGTCTGTCCTGGCAAATCCTTCTGAGTGACTTCATATCGAAAGCAACTCACAGCCTTCCCAGAGGAGAGAGGAGAGCAGGATGAGAAGGGTAAGAGAGCCAAGGCTGGCCCAAGGCCTGGGGCGGGGTCTTTATTGCTCTATGCACAGTAAAACAAAGGAAAACCAAATGAACTTTTGTAATGTTCCCTCATGAAGGTATTTTAAAGCACGAAATGCTTAAAATTCTTTTAAAACATATGATACAACTTACCAGCACTTTCAAGGGCAGGAGCCTGCTCTCACATACGAGCTGATAAGAGCTTTGCAATGCAATTTATTTTCTAAATGCCACTCTATTCTTCAAAAGAACAAAATCACGAACAAAAAAACAAGTCCTGGCCAATCACTCCCACAGTCTGCGGGGATCATATGTCCACGGAACCAACACATGCAAGGAAATAAGCCCGGACCCAGACATAGCTACACACACATCCCTACACACACCCATGTAAACTATGAAAATTAAGGAAGTTGAAGGCAAACAAGGCAATTAAAAAAAATAAGAAGCACTCTTCAGAAAGTACTCCGAATCACGATATATAAATATGTTCTATGGAAAGGAAGTGAGGGGGAAAAACTGGCATCTTCCAGAATTCTGCACTAAGCTGATAGGGACCATGAGGGCTTTGGTTCAGGGAAAAACAAAGAGGCACAAATTCAAATGCAATTTAGAATACGACTTCAAAAAGCAGGTAGGGACATAAGCAGAGCACCTGGGCTCTTGCATTCTGGAGCTCTGCTTAGTCTAATTTCAAAGCTTTGATTCTGGTCTTACCTGGACTCCAGCTGACCCAGGAAGCCCAAGTGTCACTTGCTCCCTGGCTAGATGCTCCCTAATTCAATTGCTTATTAGTTCTTTCTACTAGTTAATAATGTTGACAAACAATCACTCCAGAAACCAAAAAGGGAAACAAAGGAATCAAGGAAACCAGCGGGTAATTTAGGCACATCTTTCAGGAACTGTGGCCAAGTTGACAAGAGAAAGATGGGAGGGGGCGAGCACACACGACACCCACTCTCTCAGATCCTTCTGACCATGAAAGGACAAAAAGTCAAGTCCAGAGAGCCAGGACGTGTGCACAGTAAACCCCTCCAGGGTCTGCTCTGGGCAGGAAGAACAGCCTGCTCTAGAACTGCCACCTCCTGCTCGGCAGGAGGTGGGGATGAGCGCACAGCCCAGAGAGGGAGAGAATCTGGAGGGAGAGTCCAGAGCAGGACTTGCGGAGCGGGCAGCTACCAGTGATGGAGATTGGATTATTTTGTTCTTTTTGTGTGTGTGTATGACACACCCTATATCCACTCCTTTCCCAAAGTGACAGCAATTTGAGAGATGATATTCTTCAATTGCATTTTAACTGAGTTCCTACATTTGCCAACCAAATAAGTGATCTAACGTATAAATCCTCATTTGACTTGGAGCCAGCTATAAAATTAAATTTAAAAAAGGCATTTTACATGGCTTATTTACAATTTACTTCTTCAAGAAGTGATTGTTATATATTTATGTCTATTTATCTTTCCCAAGTCCCTCCCCTCCACCCTCAGTCCCCACCCAAAGCAGGTAATGTCTTGTTGTGTTTTTTTTAAAAAATGAAACCGAAGAGAACACCGGAGACACAGAAGAATGGTGTGTGGAGTTTCATCTGCTCTTCCTAAAACACAGCTGCCCTGTGGTGGGTTTGCCTCTTTGCTCTGGAGGCCAAGAGGTTCCAAAAGTCATTTGTAGGGACAGGCTCCACGGCAGGACCAAGGCAGATCACAGTTCATCACAGGTTCTGGAGATTGTGGCTAAGACAGGACGTGGGGGCAGGAGACAGGGGAGAGAGCA
Organism: Galago senegalensis; assembly: GCA_963575145.1. NCBI lineage: Eukaryota > Metazoa > Chordata > Mammalia > Primates > Galagidae > Galago > Galago senegalensis. The sequence goes on from CAUYTI010095093.1 coordinate 8,971, forward strand.
GCAGGACAGACGTCCATCTGGTGAAAACAGAGCCAGTGCTGATGAAGGAAGTCTGGGCTCACTCCCTCAGTGCAGCGGGCCAGTCCAGTGAAGGCGTTTGTGCGTGTGCGCGGACCTGTGATCCTTCACTGGACGCCGCCCTTCTACTCTCTTTCTGTGTGGACACTCGCAACGTCTCATCAGACTGCTTTCTCGGTGGTGGTGGTGGGTAAAGCAAATGTACATTCTCTCCCTGTCTCAGTATTCATTCACCTGAGCCAGCTCGGGTGTCAAGTTGACAGTTATGTTTTTATACAAGGCGTCATATGTGATATTTGCAAAGTAGTTCAGGTTGTTGAGGCCATCCAGCCCTTGCCGTTCTTTTGACTTCCTCAGCAGAGCATACCTGTTTAGGTAGAGAACAGAGAGACGCCTCTGAGCAAGGATCCAAACCTCCTCGCAGTCAGAGGACCAAGCAAGGCTGCCCACAGAGCGGTCACACCTGGGCGGTACTTCTGCAGCACAGGGGGCCCTCCACGCCAGCCACCTGCTGCTCCAGGCACCCTGTTCTTGTGGTTATTATAGACACCTCCACCTCATGCTAGGTACTTCGCTTCAAGTCCATCCCCATCCCCCAAAGCAAATGTGGAAGCCAAGGCTCAGTAATGGTAAGTGACTTGCCCAAGGTCAGCGTGCATAAGGCATTAAAAATGAATGAGATGAGAGTTTACAGTCTGTACTCAAGTGTCTTTTTACTCCCATAAAAATGGAATTTGAGGAATTAGAACTGGTGGTCTAGAGAACCGTCTTCCCCACAATTCACAAAAGACAAAAAAAGAAAGAGGGTAGTATAGCAACCGCCACCACACAGACAACAGCTAGTTCAGAATCAGAACTCACAAAAAAGGTGTCAAATGCCTTGTCCCATCAGCCCTTCACCCAGGTGGCTTTTCCTCCAATTCCCTAAAGGCTCCAGAGGAGACTACTGTGCTTAAGAACCAGAACAAGAGATTTCCTTAGAAGAGCTTACTATTGAAATTTTCACCAGTGCCCCAATTTCATCCCTGAATGTGTGCCTCAGAGTTAAATTAGAATACACACAGTAATTGTACAACAGCTATTGGAACAGGACCTTGGGGTGCAGGCCAGGGTGCAGGGAGTTAAGTTAAGGGGTTATGATATTCGCTAAGGCACTTAGACGTGCAAAGCACGGAGGATCTTTTTTTTTTGAGACGGAGTCTCACTTTCTTGACCTCAGTAGAGTGCTGTGGCGTCATAGCTCACAGCAACTTCAAACTCTTGGGTTCAAGTGATCCTCTTGCCTCAGCCTCCCAAGTAGCTGGGACTAGAGGCACCAAGCATAATTCTGGGCTATTTTGAGAGACAGAGTCTCAATCTTGCTCAGGCTGCTCTGGCACCCATGAGCTCAGGCAACCCTCAGCCTCGGCTTCCCAAGTGCTAGGGTTACAGGCGTAAGCCACCACACTCAGCCTCAGAGGATGCTTGTAAGAGAAATAAACTCACTGCACCAACCTTCCAAGAAACTGGACTTCTCCTCGATGGTGATGAGGGATGGACTTGTACTTCCCTGTGTCGCCCTCTGGCCGGCTCACAGAATAGCCTGCATTCTGTACTCTGTCCAAGACAAGAGAATAGGCTTTCAGAAACAATCCCACACTAACTGACGCTCACAGCTCTCTGAGTGCCTGCGTCTAACGGCTACTCTCTAATAGGCTTGGACAGCTCAACTCCCAGCAGGAGTGCCGATGCTCACTGGGAGTCGGCAGCGTGTGAGCCCAAGTGTTTAGCTGTGCTGTCATTATAGTCACATGATTTACCTAAACCATACATAAGTTAACAAAATACAGCAAAAGAGTTGTTTCCATGGAAAACATGTTGACTAGACCTAATAAGGGGAAAGTGATGTTTTAAAAATTCTAGTGAATTAGATATGGATGAGACAACTATAAAATATTGAAGGGAAAATCATAAAAATGTAGAAGGATTTGACACGCAGATACCTTTCAAGCCACTCTCAAGTAGAGCTGACTCCCCCCAGCCCGCGCCCCCGCCCCTCACAGGTGCATTGTGCCCGGCCACAGTCTACTTTCAAACACAAACTGCAAACTGTTTAAGATACTGTCAGTTTGAGTTCAGCAGAAGAGAGAAGTCCAATCAGCAGAGCCATGATCAAGGCAAGGGTGATATATAGCCCTGGATCAAAAAGCTGACAAATGTATAAACCTGAAGTGGAAATAAAATATTTATCTTTCCTATCATTCTTTTACTTAACTAATTTGCATCACTAGTTCTCAACTGGAGATGGGAGTGGGACGATCCCTAGAGTTATTTTTGGCTGTGGGAAAGGGATGTGTCTACTGGCATTGGGAGGAGAGCGTCATATATGTTATCTCATTTGATCCTGGTCTTGAGATTTGTTCTACTGTTGTTATCTCACAAATTTAAAACTCTGAGGTATAGACATTTTAAATTATTAGGGCGGTACCTGTGGCTCAGTGGGTAGGGCGCTGGTCCTATATACCGAGGGCGATGGGTTCAAACCCGGCCCCGGACAAACTGCAACAAGAAAATAGCTGGGCATTGTGGTGTGTGCCTGTAGTCCCAGCTACTCAGGAGGCTGAGGCAAGAGAACTGCCTTAGCCCAAGAGTTGGAGGTTGCTGTGAGCTGTGATGCCACGGCACTCTACCGAGGGCGATAAAGTTAAGACCCTATCTCTTTAAAAAAAAAAAAAAAAAAAAAAAGAAGGGTAATACCTGTTCCAGAGGTCATCATCCTCTCCACCCCAGCCCCAGAAAGCATTAGGAAAGCCATTGATTTTCCGGAACTGTTCCACCGTTAAGCCACTCACGCCGCCGAAGAACTCCGTGTAAGGAAGCCTGGGAGGAGACGCAGAGCATCACCACCTGTGTGTCACAGGGTGACTTCTTCCCTCGAACGGGCCACCTTGCTTGAGGACTAGCATCTGTGCTCCTGACCTGGGCTGTCTAAATCTTCATTCTGACATGTCTCAACCAAAGCAGCAAATTGAATTTTTCCTAACTGATCTGTAACAACAGCTTTATTGAGATAGAACTGACATCCCACACAACTAGTCTATTTTTAAGTGTAGGATTCAATGGTTTTTTGTATAATCATTGAGCTGTGCAGCCATGACCACTATCAGTATTAGTACATTTTATTGCCACCCCCAACCATGCCCCACAAAGCCCCCAGCCCTAGGTAATCCCTAACCTGTCTGCATTTGCCACTTTGGACATCTCAGATAGGTGGAATCACATGACACGTGACCTTTGGTGTCCGGCTTCTTTCACCTAACGTATGGTTTTGGTATGTAGCAGTACTTCATTCCTTTTTTATTGCCAAATAGTATCTCACCTGTATGGGTATTGTTTATCCGTTCATCAGTGGATGGATACCTGAGTTGTACCTAATTAGATTTCACCCTCTTTACATTTCTCGCTATCCTTTTAGATCTGAACTGATTAATCAAGAGGAAATGATACTCACAGATACATGTACTTATCCAATTTAGTTGCGAAGTGCCTCGGCATCTGTCCACACCCATAATAGTTGCGATCACTTTCTGGTATATGATCCACATCATGGAAGATGAGACAGTCCCAATTCAGGTCTTTCATTGCCTCTTGGAAACCAACGTTGAACAGCATGGCTCGATTAAAGGGCTGGGTACCGACCTAAAAGAATCAAAACTTTTATTTCTAAAAGAACTCTTGAAATGAAATCTTTCCTGCCTATGGCCTACCTAAGGAAGAGCTTATTCTGGGAAGGTCATTGCCAGTGTGGTGAGGCCCAGACCACACACATCAACGGCTCACTCACAGTAGGAGATAAGTTCAAATCCGTTACAGCCTACCTAGTGTTTTTGTTTTTGTTTTTTTGAGACAGAGTCTCACTCTGTTGCCCTGGGTAGAGTGCCATGGCATCATAGCTCACAGCAACTTCAAACTCTTGAGTTCAAGCCATCCTCTTATTTTAGCCTCCTGAGTAGCTGGGACTACAGGCATGCACCACAATGCCCAGCTAGTTTTTTCTACTTTTAGTAGAGATGGGGTCTTCCTCTTGCTGAAGCTGGTCTTAACGTCTGAGTTTAGGTGATCCACCCACCTCAGCCTCCCAGAGTGCTAGGATTATAGGCCTGAGCCAGTGCGCCCAGCCCATCTAGTGTAAATGCCAACACTGACTCACCTTCACCCACATCAAAATACCCAACTCAGGATAGATAGGACTGTGATATGTCCCAGGTGCCTTCACAGTGGTGTTCATCCCCCTTTCCTCATTCCTGTATAAGGCAAGTCACAGGATGGCCACATAAGCAGCTCAGGCAGTGAGTCTCAAAAGCACGCTTGTAGCCAGAGAAGAGTATATAAAAAGGTTCTCAAAGGTGAGGATTATTGAATTAAGGGGAATCTTCGAGCCTTTCACTTACCTATACCTCAGCCTTTCAAAGTGCTAGCATTATCAGCTATCACTTCTAGTCCAAGGATCACATACTTTAAAAATGCCTACAGAAGTCACATTAAGAACGGCAATGCGTGAACCAGCCCAGGCAAGAGATAACAACAGTAGAAGTGGGAATTAAGGCCAACTGGACAGTCATGTTCCATCAAAAGGCAAGTAAAAAACAGTATAGGGCCAGGCGCTGTAGCTCACTCGTGTAATCCTAGAACTCTGGGAGGCTGAGGCAGGTGGATTGCTTGAACTCATGAGTTCAAGACCAGCCTGAGGAAGAGGGAGACCACATCTCTAAAAAAATAACCAGGTGTTGTGGCAGGTGCCTGTAGTCCCAGCTACTTGGGAGGCTGAGGCAAGAGGATCACTTGAACCCAAGAGTTTGAGGTTGCTGTGAGCTATGATGCCACAGTACCCTACAGGGGGTGATAAAGCAAGACTCTGTCTCAAAAAAAAAAATAAATTTATGCAGGACCCCCCTCTACCAAAAGAGTTTTATATACTGAATTTGTCATGTGAGTCTTTAGTTTCTGAACTCTGTATCTAGTTCAATCCCAATACTTTTAAGATTAAAGCAAACCCAAACCCGGATCTGTAGAGAAGTCTAGGAGGGCCCTGGGCCATGTGGCTAATTAATAGCAGGGATGGCACTGAGGGGCCCTGACTCCAAGGCCACATCATCTGGGTTGAACCTGGATATACGTCCTTGTCTTAGGGGAAACTTCTGAGTGTGGGGCCTGAAGACACCACTCAAAGAAGGTGCTAGCAAAGCACCATATAAGAGGTTTCCATTCACAAGCAAATTCCCTCCTGAATGCAAATGTGCCTGGTCTTGAGCAATGTCTCAATCTGGGAGTACAGAATTGCTCTCTGCTCCTCTTCCCAACTCAGGGTAACTCAACTCAACTTTATTAGCTCCTCACACCAAAGATGGATTTGTTTGCGACATCTTTTTTTTTGGAGACAGGGTTTTGCTCTGTTGCCCTTGCTGAGCACAGCAGCGTCATCATAGTTCCTGCAGCCTCCAACTCCTGGGCTCAAGTGATCCTTCTGCTTCAGCTTCCTGAGTAGCTAGGTCTTCACACCCGGCTGATTTTTCTATTTTTTTGTAGAGATAGGGGGTGGGGGTCCTCATTCTTACCCAGAGTGGTCTTAAACTCCTGGCCTCAAGCAATCCTCTTACCTTAGCCTCTCAAAGTGCTAGCATCATCACCTATCACTTTGAGCTAGATGGTACCAAGCTGAGCCAGCATGCCCGGCCACTTGCAGCATTCTAACCTGCTATCTCAGAAGAGAAAGAAGAAAAGAAAGGATCACTCACTTGTTCAACCACATAAAATGCAAACTGAAGGCGCTGGCGCTGAAGCATGGGGATCAGGTGTCTGAATAGGACTGGGAGGTGCTCATGTCTATTCCGGAAGGGGATCAGGATTGCCACCTGGAGTGGATCACAGCAAAAGAGGTTATCCGGTTAGTGCCCTGAACTTCTGAGTCATAGTAGGACATCCCTGCAGAATTGGTGACCAAACACTGGGAGTTCTGGGAAGCTGTTTTGTCCTCAACTTCCTCTATATAAACACCTGTGTTGGCAAGTCAACCCTTGGAACTAAGTGGATCTTATTCTTACATGCACCATGCCTTAGAGGCTGCACATAGCAGGCCTGTCAAGTGAATTCGCTCTAGACCCCAACCCACAAGAAAACACATCCTACGCTATGACATGACTATATCTCTATATATTAACACATATATAAATATACAACTAAAATAAGCTTCACATAATAGTAGTTCCCCTTACGATGTGTGATGCATATATATACAGTCTTAATGCTGGTCATTAAATTGATCTCACACATTAGTGCTAAGGTGCAAACACTAATCTGTCCCAGATCTGTATTGATCATGCTGTACCACTAGCACCTAACAGGGCTGGCACAGAATAAGCATTTTAATAAATACTTATTAAAGGAATAGACTTAAACAATTGTCTTTCTTTTTTTTAGAGACATAGTCTCTCTTTGTCGCCCTTGGTAGAGTGCCGTGACATCACAGCTCACAGCAACCTCCATCTCCTGGGTTTAGCTGATTCTCTTGCCTCAGCCTCCCAAGTAGCTGGGACTACAGGTGCCCACCACGACGCCTGGCTATTTTTTTGTTGCAGTCTGGCCAGGGCCAGGATCGAACTCGCCACCCTTGGTATATGGGGCTGGCGCCCTACCCACTGAGCAACAGGCGCCGTCCAACTTAAGCAATTGTCATAAACTTGAACCACACTACTGATGCCGCTTGACCATCATCATGCAGAAAATCACCAAATACATCTCAAAGTCAAGCTAGATAATTTCACTTTATATTCCACTAAGCTTATAGTGACCAGTGGAGAACAGGTATGAAGCACTGAGTCTGAGAAGATAATTCCTGCACATGTGTCACTAGAGACCTACTGACCCTCACACTGCCTCGCTTTGTTAATATTCCTATTAGGAAGACAAATGGGTCTTGCTCAGTCATCAGAAAGCAGATTTAGACACAAGAGTCCCTGGGGAAACCTGTTCCTCTAAAATTTTTCTTTTTTTTTAGAGACAGAGTCTCACTTTATCACCCTTGGTAGAGTGCCGTGGCGTCACACTGCTCACAGCAACCTCCAACTCCTGGGCTAGGCGATTCTCTTGCCTCAGTCTCCCAAGTAGCTGGGACTACAGGCGCCCACCATAAAGTCCAGCTATTTTTGTTGTTGTTGTTGCAGTTCGGCCGGGGCTGGGTTTGAACCCGCCCCCCTCAGGATTTGGGGTCAGTACCCTACCCACTGAGCCACAGGCACCGCCCATTCCAAAATATTTCTATCAAATTAAAATACTTTGCATGGGGTAGTAGGGCAAAAATTATGAAATGTCACAGTTAGCAAATCCCCTGTGGGCTTCCCCACACTCTGGGTTTGCCCTCACACCCTACCTTCCAGCGAGGCATGCAATCAGAAGGCTTCCAGTGACCTCCGAGCTTGATGGCTGGGTCTTTGGAGAAGATTTCATGAATGTAATCCATTCCGATTTCACTCATGTTTATGTCTATTGGGCCCTCTGAACAGAGAGGGGGGGAGGGGAAAGGATTAAGAGGTAAGAAAATGACAGATTCTTTTCTCTATGTCCAAGCTTTTATTCACTGGAGAAGTCTGATTTCTTTTTCAGCTGACTGTGGTTCTAATAGGGATGGAAGTCCCTTCCTCTGCCTTCCATCTCCCTGCATCTCAGTTCATCAGTATTATCTGGGTAGAGAAGCAAATCAAGGAATTAAGACTGTAGAGTCGGGCTTCTGCCAACAGTGCAGAAAGAAATACAGACTTCAAATAAAACAACAGCTGAACTTTTCAAAAAAGAAAGAGAAAAACAGCAGAGCTTAGAAAAGAGAAAAACAACAGAGCAAACCATGTCAGTTTGCTCCCGCAGCTCACATAGATGCATTGCCTCTCTCAGTCATTCCTCAGCGAGTTTGGACCCTGAGTGATGATATCCAAACTCAGAACACACTGGTCCTCTCTAACGTAAGTGAAGATGCAACCATCATAAACGCTGGTGAGAGGATGAGCTAATATTAGTTTTCAATCTCTCAAAAGCCTATTTCTAATCCACAAATTTTAGTCTTCCCAAACTAAGCTGACGTGTAAATGCAGACTTTAAAGGGAAGATCTACATATGTGTGCGGAGAGGCATGCAAATGAAACAGCAAGGCTTCCCAGACGACTCACACGCCCATAGTTAACTTTTCATGTATGAATGAGAGTAAGCTCAACACCAGGCATGACTATTTCTAACATTTCCTCTATTTTCACTGTGTTTGAGCTACAGCTGACTCTGCAAACATGAGAGTTTCCTTTGCCTGCTCATTTCTTTAAATAGGTGTCAGAAGAACCATCTAAGAAGCCCAAAAGTATGAAAAGGTCTAACTAAGACAGTGATTTTCAACTGGTGTGCTGTGAAAATTTGTACAGATCATTAATTGAATTATTTTTGAAAGAAGTTCAAAGCATAGTAAACATATTCTTTTTTTTGGGGGGGGGATCAACATAATTTAAGTGTGCCATGGAAGTTTAACTATGGGTTTTGAATGTGCTGTGAGATTTAAAAAAAAAGGTCCAAGAGTTTGCTGGCATTGTTTTAGATTGCACATGGGTCGTGGGGGGTTGGGGGGGTTAGAGGGAAGGGAGGGAGACGAGAGGGAGGGAAAAAGGGAGGAAGGAAGGAGAGAGGAAGGAGAGGGAGAGGAGGGAAGAGGGGGAGAAAGAGAGAGAGAAAAGAAAGGAAGAAAGAATCCGACAATGTTTTTCAACCAGTACTTTGTTAAGAAAATAACTTCTAGCCAGGCATGGTGGCTCATGTCTAGAACCCAGCACTGTGGGAGGCTGAGGTGGGAGAATAGCTCAGAAGTTCAAGACTAGCCTAGATGACATAAACCTCACACATACAAAAAACACTTTTTCTTAATTAGCTGGGTGTGAGGGTACACGTGGGAAGATCATTTAAGCCCAGGAAGTCCAGGTTACAGTGAGCAATGATGACACCAGTGCAGTCCAGCCTGGGTGACAGAGTGAGACTATTGTCTCCCCTGCCCCCCAAAAAAGAGAGGGAAAGAGAAAAAGAAAATAACTTCTCTAACATCAAACAAGTTATAATCAGTGGGAAATACATAGTAAAAAGACAAAGCGGGTTGCCTACACGATCACATGCCTCATTTCTGGCTATGACGGATGGCATATACAGTGGTCCTATAAGATTATAACGGAGCTGAAAAATGCCAGCTGCTTAGCAATGACTTAGACACCGTAACATCCCACCTAGTGCGAGACATTGCTCGCATGTCTGTGGTGATGCTGGGGTACACAGACCTACTGCTTGCTTTGCCAGTTAAATAGTAATGATAAGTGACCATGTAGCTGGTTTATGTATTTACTAGACTACACTATACTTTTTATTTATTATTGAAGAAAGGAAAATAGTTTTTACAAACTCCATGTGGCCTAAGTGTATGCAGATTTTAAGGTCTGCAGTAGTGCCCGGTCATGTCCGAGACCTTTGCATCCACTTCTCAGTCACTCACTGACTCGCCCCAGCACTTCCCTGCCGGTAAGCTCCACCCATGGTTAAGTGCTCTGCGTGCGCCATTTATCTTTTACAATGTATTTTTACTGTGCTTTTTCTGTGTTTAGATACACAAGTACTAAGCATTGTTACACTTGTCTACTCAGTTCAGTGACTGTGCTGTATGGGTTTACAGCCCAGGAACAACAGGCTGTATCACACGGAGTAGTGCAGGGCTACTCCATCCGGGTTTGTTTACACTCTGTGAGGTTCCCACAATGGTGAGATTGCCTCGTGATGCGTTTCTTAGAACATACTCCCGACATTAAGCGACGGTGCTTTCTCTAGGACATTCTAATAGACCCCAAGATATGTTTTTTGGGCACATGCAAAAGTGATAATGTAAAAAACGGTACCCAAGAACACTGGCAACCTTGAAGCAAGCTTTGAAGGAGCCAGAAGCACAAATGACTCTCACGGGCCTTTCCGGGGGCAGGATGTAGGCAGACAGACAGGGAACAGAACCCTCTCCCGTTTACCCATAAAAGCACAGGAAGATAAGCCAGAACTCTACTCACTCATGGAAGGGAGCCTTTCAGGGCAGGTGTGGTTTGCAAAGTAGGTGAAGTCTTCAGGAAGAAATGTTGTGGTTTGTAGGAAGGTTTCACTGTGGTTCAAGTCAAGAGGATAATCTAGGGAGGTAAGGAAAAAGGCAACTCAGGCTGGCACGCATCATCAATCTTGCAATTCTCAGATGCCTACCAAAGCATCTAAGGTACTTTTCTTAGATGTCATCCTGGTGGAAGCAGGATTCGGGAGTAGCTTTTTATTGTAGCTAAAAACATGAACTCATTAGTAAAGATGTTAACCAGATACTACATTCAAAAGGTGTGGGGAGGGGGCCATGAGAATGAAGAGACATTTCTGACTAATGATTCTATTAGAAGCTTGTCTGAAGACACAAATAAACTCCTTTTACTTCCTTCAAATGCTGATATCATACACGGTCGGCAGCATCAAAAACACCACTTATTTTTCTTTTTGATTACTAAATTAATAACATGTCATTTATAAAACCCACTAATACAGAATCCTGGAAAGTCCTCCTATACCCTGGGGGGAGGGGAAGACCTAATTTTTTCATTTCTAATTTTAAATTCTTTAAATAAAAATTTGAATAATTTACGATCTACTTTTCAGTAGCAGTAGAAGCCTTTTAAAAAAGTAGAGACAGAGGAAATTAACTGCTCAGGACCTGGTAAACTATGTGTGGTCATTGTGAGGAGTCTTCGTTTTCTCCCCCACCACATGCCCAGAAATGGGTCAGGGTGCACGGCATACTCTCTCCAGAGCTTCCAAACAGCAATTTCTTACTCTTCTGAAGCATGCATCTACTGCATGAGGGAAATGCTAAGGGGAAAAACACGCACGCTGAATTTCTGAGGCTGTGGTTTTACTTTTTAATTCAAATCTAATCTATTTCAAATCAGGACTTGTTTGTTCTTCTGGCAAAGGAGGTAGAACGGCAAAGACAGCTGCTTCTACAGTAAAAACTGGGAGAACAACAGACCCCCTTCCTACCGATCCACATGGCCACTGACTTGGGGGGCTCACAGGCCAACACTCCTATCCATCAGCTGCTGCGTATTCAGCTTTGCTCCACGCCAGTGTGTGTTAGAATCACTTAGGAAGCTTTTAAAAATCCTAATACACAGGCTATACCCGAGACCAACAAAATAAGAACCCCGGAGAGTCAGGTGCAGATAATTCCAATGTGTAGACAGGGTTGGTACAGCTACCCACACACACGGTGTAGGGGGAAAAAAATCTGTTTTCTTCCTTGAATTACCAAATCCAGTTGAATTGGGACTGGAAGTACTAACCAAGAGATTTCCAGAAGAATCACCACTTTCCTCTCGGATTTGAAAAAAAACCAAACACTTGCTCTCTGCTCAGAAAAAATGTGGAAATTTATGTGCATTATAATGATGTCATCGGGACAAACAACTGTGAAACATAAAGAATTAGCATTGTTGGCCAGGCACAGTGGCTCACACCTGTAATCCTAGCACTCTGGGAGGCCAAGGCAGATGAACTGCCTGAGCTCAAGAGTGCCAGACCAGCCTGAGCAAGAGTGAGACCCTGCCTCTAAAAATAGCCAGGCATTGTGGCAGGTGCCTGTAGTCTAAGCAACTTGGGAGGCTGAAGCAAGAGGATTCTCTTGAGCCCAGGAGTTTGAGGTTGCTGTGAGCTATGATGCCACAGCACTCTACAGAGGGCAACAAAGTGAGACTCTGTCTCCAAAAAAAAAAAAAAAAAAAAAAAAGAATTGGCATTCTTTCAGAGTAAGCCCACTTAAGGACAATTACCTATTCAGCAAGCTGCCACAATGAAGACTCTGGTCTGGGCATTTAAACCCAGAGAGAAAGAGGCTAAGGATGTTCATGTTCCTTGATATATTTACTGCCAAGCACAAAGGCGTGCCTTCACTCATCCTACCAGGTATGACAACAGACTTGTTCTGAAGCACTTGGCTAATGGAAGGCGGTTCTGTGTGACCAGGAGAGGAATAGTCACAGGCATGGGCAGATGTGTGTGTGCGTGGGGGTAAGAAATCCTCTGCCTGCTATCTGCTTAAAGGTTACTAAGTTGAACAGCACCTGGAAATCCATATTAAGGATGAGATAAGCCAGACCACTCAAACTCTCACCTCAAATACTGAGTGGCCAGACTGCAAAAGCAAGGATTCTCTTCCAGTGCCAATATTCTTTGTGTGTCTCAGAGCCTGCCCCCATGACTCCACTCGTACTAAGTTTTGCAGGATTCACCAGCTCATATACCAGTGGCTTTCAGTGACAACAAGAAGCTTCTCCAGGCAATTACTTCAGGCTTATTTCCAGGGAAAGTGCTATCCCCAAAAGTATGTTTGTATTAGACAATTGTCACTATAGCTTTTTTTTTTTTTTAGACAGAGCCTCAAGCTGTCTCCCTCGGTAGAGTGCTATGGCATCACAGCTCACAGCAACCTCCAACTCGTGGGCTCAAGCGAGTGTCCTGCCTCTGCCTCCCAAGTAGCTGGGACTACAGGTGCCAGCCACAACACCCAGCTATTTTTTTTTGGGGGGGGGGTTGTAGCCATCATTGTTGTTTGGTGGGCCAGGGCTGGATTCAAACCCGCCAGCTCAGGTGTATGTGGCTAGCGCCTTAGCTGCTTGAGCCACAGGTGCCAAGCCGCCACTGTAGCTTTTAAGAAAATCGACATTACTTAAATGTCACACTAAATGTTCTAGCTGTGCTTAGCCTAATGAAGACTTCTGAATGTATGTGCCTCAGCATTATTTTAGGGAGGGGGTGTACACAGTCCAGGCTCCCCCCAATAAGCTCCTCTGAGGAGGAGCCAGGTCAGAGGTAGCTGTCTCAACAGCTTTAGGCCCAGAATACTTTCTCTGACCATACTGGGCAGAGATGTGCTTTGAAAAAAAGGTAGGTTTTCATTCGGATACATCCTCAATAAAATGCCAGTTCTTTTTCAGTACAAGATGACTACCCCTCATCCAAAATGCTCTGGACCAGAAATGTTTCAGGTTTTTTTCAGATTTTAGAATATCTGTGTTATACTTACTTGCTGAGCATCCCAAATCCAAAAATCTAAATCTGAAATGCTCATTGGAGCATTTTAAGCATCATATTGGCACTCAAAAAGTTTTAAATTCGGGGGCCTTTGGATTTGGAATATTCAACCTATACTTACTCACCAGGATGTGCCAGTAACAGAGAAACTAGTTAGAACGGTCATCTCTTTAGAAATATGTTAAAATGCTTAAAATGTGTTTTCTGATCAAATTCATTCACTCATGCACTCAGAAGTAATTTACCAAGTACCTTCCATGTGCAAAGCAGTGTACAAGCTCCAGGGTACTGGGAGTTACAGTGTACAAGCTCCAGGGTACTGGGAGTGACAGCATACAAGCTCCAGGGTACTGGGAGTGACAGTGTACAAGCTCCAGGGTACTGAGAGTTACAGTATACAAGCTACAAGGTACTGGAAATGCCAAGATGACAAAGGTAACAAGTGACTGCTGGGATTCAGAGGACAGGCACTGGTGTCAGACAGCAAATGCTGACTCTACTACAACATCAGGTTCTGTAACTTCTGTGTGCCTTGGTCCTGCCATCCCTAGAATGGGGTCACAGTAGCTACCTTCCAGATTTCTCATGAGGATGACATAAAATAATGTAATCAAAGCATGTGGTACACAGTAAGACAGTTCCTGATGGCAAAGACTTCCAATCTATTAGGAGAATAGACACATTAACAAAAAACAGGTTAGGCTCGGCGCCTATAGCTCAACCGGCTAAGGCGCCAGCCACGTACACCTAAGGTGGTGGGTTTGAATCCCCAGCCTGGACCCGCCAAACAACAATGACGGCTGCAACCAAAAATAGCCAGGCGTTGTGGTGGGCGCCTGTGGTCCCAACTACTTGGGAGGCGGAGCAAGAGACTCGCTTGAGCCCAGGAGCTGGAGGTTGCTGTGAGCTGTAATGCCACCGCAAACTACCGAGGGGGACAGCTTGAGGCT
>CAUYTI010095094.1:0-14301 GCA_963575145.1 Galago senegalensis
AGGAAGGAAAGAAGGAAGGGAGGAAGGAAGGAAGGAAGGAAGGGAGGGAGGGGGGAGGGAGGGAAGGAGGGAGGGAGGGAGGGGAGAGAAAGGAAGAGAGGGAGAGAGGAAGGAAGGAAGGAAGGAGAGAGGAAGAAAGGAAAAGAGGAAGGAAGGGAGGGAGGGAGGGAAGAGAGAGAAAGAAAGGAAGAGAGGAAGGAAGGAAGGAGAAAGAAAGAGGAAGGAAGGAAGGGAGGGAGGGAGGGAGGGAGGAAGGAAGGACGGACAGACAAACCTGTTTGTCCAGAGACCAAAGCAGTGGGCAACCTCACTCAGTCTTAGTCAAGGGGGTGTCACACATAGACAGAATGTGGTGGCCAGAGGGGCCTTATTCTGGACTCACGTGGGGAACCCAGAGGACAGTCCCAGCAAAGACAAATGAAATCTTAAGCTGAGACCCAGCCCTCTAGGCAGATGAAATCGAATGCCTATTCTTTACCAATTCTGTGCATCATTTATATGTCAAGATTCCTGTTCTGCATACGGAATTGGAGATAAAGCTTGAGAGAGAGAAGGGAGGGGGAGAGAGAAGGGAGGGAAGGAGGGAGGAAGGAAGGAAGGAAATAGCATAGGCCAAAAAGGATGAAGAGAAGAGGCCAGAATCAGGCATTTAGGAGGTAAGATGACGGAACTTGGTCAAAGGTTGTAACAGAAGGAGGGGAAGCATGACTTTCAGCTTTTTCTTCAAGCAACCAGAGAGAGGGAGTTCTTTGCCTAGATGGGAAATGCAAGAAGGGGACCAGGCTTAGGGCAAGAAGATCCTGGGTTCCCCTGAGACAGAAGCAGAGATCCGTCTTCAGAGGAGCTCTACCAGTCGTCTATTTCCACATAAGGCGCCTCTCCAAGACCTACGAGCTTAAACCACAATTACTCGTTTTGCTCAGGAACCTGCACACTAGGGCAGGGCTCGGTATGGAAGTTTGTCTCCGCTCCATGCAGCATCTGCTGGGGAGACTCAACTACAGCTGAATGATCCACTTCCAGAATGATTTGCTCACATGACTGTCAAGTTGGTGGCGGCCAGCAGCTGGGAGCTCAGCCAGGGACTCAGTGCCTCTTCACGGGTCCCTTGGCAGCTCCTTGACCTTCCCTGCATGGTGGCTGGGCTCCAGGAGTGAGGATCCGCTCCTGTTATGACCTAGCCTTGGAAATCACATAGCATGATTTCCACCAAAGTCAAAAGCCTGTCCAGATTCAAGATGTAGATGGTCAAACTCACGTTATAAGAAGAGTATGTGGGGTGGCGGATGTTGTTGCAGCCATTTGGGGGGAAAGCACAGCCCGGCACTGTAACAATAATAGTCCTGGTGCATGGCTGACTACACCAGGGGTATCACGGACATGGGGTCCTTTCACCCTCATGACCATCCCAGGAAGGAGATCTCATGTTACCCTCGTTTTGTATGTGGGGTACAGAGGCTCAGGCAGGTGAAGTGACCTGTCCCAGGTGACACAGGACCTAAGTTTAGACTTGACTCTGGATCTTTTCCACCTCCAGGTCAGCCTCATTCTCCTCCATATGTCAGTGCAGCACCCAGGGCCCAGCCCCAGATCCAGGGGAGCCCGTGCTGGAGGGGAGGCTGAAACTGAAGACCATGAGAGTCGGGTGGAGACTCCATCACTCCAGCCCGGAGGACCTGGGAAAGCTTCAAGGCTGTCGAGGCCTGACCCCAGGCCAGAAGGTGATGTCTGGTATGAGTTCCCCGGCGGCCCTGAGGCCTTGAGATGGCTGGGAAAATGCCCCCGTGGCCCTGTGCTTCGAAGACACTCCTGATCCTGGGGCCCCAGGCTGGAGCCTCCAGCACATTCCGCACATTCCCAGGCTTTTCTCTGGGAGGAAGCCTCCTTCCCACAGGCAAGGACTCTCCAATGAAGATTAGGACACTGGTTGTGTTTCAAGATAAACAGCACCACCTCCTCACAGGGACCCCGGTCCCCCTGGGTACATGGTTGTGCCCTTGTTGTAGGCACTCTGCATGGGAGGGTCTGTTTATTTGCCATGGGCCTGGCCAGAGATGCCTGTAGGGAAAGGATCACCTCAACTGTGCATCCTTGAGTACTCACATTCCGGCAGGTTCAGAGGATAAAGACACCCCAGCTGCCTGCCCACTTGCTCAGCAACTTGATCCAGTTACCCCCCCCCCGTCTCATCCTCAGGCCACCCCACCTTCCCCTGGACTCTTAGGCAGTTGAACCTGTCCAGAACCAAGATAAAACCACAGGTATATGGATGACATAGAGGTTGGGGGCCCATAGCGTGCTGATGCTTTTTCCTCTTGTCAAATCTTTAGAACATCCTTAAGAGACACACTGTATTGTAGTTATATCCACTTTACAGATGAAGAATCTGAGGCTCAGAAAGGCCAAGTCGCCAGCCCTAAGTCACACAGCCAGGGTGGAGATCTGGCCATTCTCTAGTCTGCATGGACACCACTCACTAAAAAGACTCAGCTCACTCCTGTTTTATTCATTCAATAAAATGTTGTTGACCCCTACTGGGCCAAGCGTGTGCCAGGTGCCCAGAGTGTAGCATGGGGCAGGCAGGCATCACCCTGCCTTTGCAGTCAAGGGCGGGGGGGAGGGGGGGGACAGTAAATCAGCAAATAAATAGGAAACCACAAACTTTGCTCTGCTGCTGAGGACAGTGAACACCTCAAAGGGAGAAGGAGTAACAGGAAAGGGAAACCAGCACTTACAGAGTGAGTGGGTTCCATCTTACAGAGAAGACGGAGTCAGCATTCTGAGGAGACCCACCCTGATGGGCACAGTAACCGTGCTGAATCCGGGTCCCGTCCTCTAACTCAGTAGTTCTCAACCTGTGGGTCTCGACCCCTTTTTAACAATGAAAATACACTGCGACATTAGGAAGGTTGAGAACCACTACTCTAACTTGTCCCAGGCAAATTTCTCTCCCTCTCTGAGCTGCAGTGACCCCTCCTGAAACATGGGGAGCACTCCATGAATCAACATGACCAAACCATTTGGCACAGAGCATGGCAACTCCAAGGCTCAGAAAATAGTACCAGCTGCTTTATGTCAAGCCAGGTGGATGAAGGCAGAGTCTGGAAGTGGAATGTGGAGATATGACCCTGCCTGCAGGGAGAGCTCACAGCATGGCAAGTTCCTGAAATATTCTAGGCTTCCAGGGGAGAACTTCAGTAGGTTCCTCTGCACTGTCGAAAACACCAGTGTCATCAAAGTAAAGTGACTGTGCTTGCCAAAAACAGCCTGGTGGGATGGAAGCCAAATTCAGTTTGCCCAGGGCGAAGACAGGATCAGAGAGGAGACATCATTGGGCTTGGCTTTGGTTAAGATGAGAAGCCCTCAGCAGAAATGAGGAGGGCTTTTCCAGAGTTTCTGTCCTCAGCTGCATTTTCTCTAACCCCTTCCCTTCCCTTCCCTCACCCAACCCAGGCCCTACTCAATGCCCTGAAATCCTGGGCTTCTAAGAGTACCCCAGTAGAGGATCCTCAAAGGCCCTTAGAGAAACCAGGTTTCCAAAAACCAAGAATAAGCAGCAGGTTTGGTGAAACACCACCATCTGCTGGCCATTCCTATGAACTACAGCTCTGGTTCTGCCCTTGAGCACCCACAATGAATGGGTTTTGGAGATCACGGAGCTTTCAGGAGCTAAGTGGTATGTGATATTACAACAGTTTGAGTGAAGAAGCAGATACCATAATCTAACACAATCTGTCTTCTATTAATCAAGACATTAAATATATTTACCAAAAATAAGTAAAATAATGCTGTCTTCTCACTAAATTTATTTTGTTTTGGAAAATAGTTATTTTTCATAAAGCGTGTGTTCATTCATGTTAATATGCAATGGGTTCATTATTGTGATTATTTTTCCATGAATTAATACAAAAGTTTCCTACATCATCTCTGTTTTAACTTCTAGCATGGTAGATTCTTTATGCCACTTTCTCTCTCCTATTCATATCTTATCTCCTGTCCACGCCTTCCCTGGACTATGAGCGGTTCCTGTCCATTTCCTGGCTCTGACCTGGGAACCAATCACCGTGTTTGGCACAGAGTGACACTCAACAACATTTTGTTGAATGAGTGAAACGGGAGCCAGTCGAGCCAGCAATGCCCAGGCAGACTCAGGTCATTTGCATACTAGGGAGGCCATTTACCAGACTTAGGGGTCCTGAGGCCAAGACGTTTGAGAAATGCAGTGACCAAATACTACGGATGAGGTGGTCAGGGGAGGCCTCTCAGAGCATGTGGTGTCCAGCTAAGACCCGAGGGCCACCACGTCAGCCATGTGAAGGGCAAAGGGACATATATTCTGGGTGAAAGTTACCAAAAGGAATACAAATAGATGTGTGAGTAACAGAAAGATCAGCAACCTGGAATCCCAAAGTCTAGGGCAGTGTCCAGTATAAAGAAAGAACCCAGGGAACAGTTTCTGGGTGAACAGAGGGAGGGTGAGGAGGGGGAAGGAAAAAGGAGCTGAGAAGATACCGGCAGGCAGCTGGGAACTCCGGAAGGAGCAGGAGGAAGCCATCTTCTATTCACGTGTCTTCTAGTCCTCTGAGCGTAGAGGGTTCTCAAGTTCTGCCAACCCTGGGAGATTCCCAATTCTTACCACACCTTGAGAGCCGCTGTCCAGGCCAGCCTCCACTTCTTAGCCAAGGCTACAACCTCCACCAGAGTGTCCACCTTGCCCTGCCCCAATACCCTATAGCGATCCTCTTCTCCTGCAGAAGTGCTCTACCAAATCTTGGAGGAGCCACTCCAAAATGCCTTGCACCACCATAGCTCTTTTTTCTCAAGTGATTGACTTTTCCCATCCTTCATGTCTTCAAGCATTGCCTCTTGCAGGAAGCCTTCCCTTACTGCCTCCACCCTCCCCTCCTCTCCCCTTGACATTCTCTCCAACAGCACCCCTGATCTTCATCAGACCATCTGATGCTAGCATAGAATGAGGTTTAGCAGGAACACCTGCAGGGCATCAGGCCTTGTCTCAGCTCTGCAAAAATCTTCGTGAACCTGCACAACAATCCTATCAGGTGAGAGTGCTATCCCCATTTTACAGAGCAGGTAAAGATTCGGGGAAGGGGATTAATCTCCAAAACCTCACAGCAGCTAACTGATAAATCTGGGATTCACACTGAGGTTTTTCAGCAGTCTCAACCCAAGCACTGACTCCAACATTCTTTAAAAAACACCCCCAACAATGCCAGGCACAGTGGTTCATGCCTGTAATCTTGGCACTCTGGAAGGCCAAGATGGGTGGATTACCTGAGCTCAGCCTGAGCATGAGCAAGACCTCATCTCTACTAAAAAACTGAAAAATTAGCAGAGCATTGTGGCAGGTGCCTGCAGTCTTGGGAGGCTGAGGCAAGCGGATTGCTCGATCCCATTGAACCCAAGAGTTTGAGGTTGCTGTGAACTACGACACCGTAGCATGCAACCCCAGGGCAACTGAGAGAGAAAAAAAAAAAATCTAACTGGACCTGGCTTCCCAGAGCACCATTGTGAGAACCAAAGTGAAGATCAAGTTCCTAAAGAGAGATAGAGAATCAACTAGCAATGTCTGTCATGGGTGCCGAAAGCAAGAGTAATAATGCACGTGTCATGTATTTGCCCGCCTTTCACAACCTCACACGAAACTACCTTTTTCTCTGCCACCAAGGACCTCTTTGCCTCTCCAATGAAGTACCATATTTTACCATGAATAATGTGTATTTTTTTGCCCAAATTTTGAGGGGAAAATAAGGATGTGAATTGTAAATTAGTACAGCTAGAGAGGGCTGTAGCCCAGACATTCCTGACGCTGCCACACCCTCCCACCTGAGCCTGCTGGGTAGATGGGGTCCTAGTCCAGGAGGATCCAGGATCCAGAAGGAGCAGGCCGAGGCAGACTCCACTGAGTGCTGTGATCAGGGGAAGGGGTGGTGACGGGCCTGGTAGATGTGATGTAGCCATGCAGGGCAAGGACCGAGGCCCAAGGTACAGCCACAATGGAGGGAACCCAGAGCCCTGCTCAGGCCCCAGGTACCAGCCTGGCTGCCCACATTCAGAGCAGCCCCAGAAGCTCCCACCCCACCAGTCATACGCATGGCCATCTTGATCACAGCCCCCAGTGTCCTGGGAGAGAGGGAAGAGACAGGCTTCATGGAGTGGGCAGCTGTGGGAGGATGGTTCACCAGGGAAGTGTTAGCTCTCCCCAGATGTGTCTCTGCCAGCCAAGAGCTGCCACTTTCCCAAACGTTTGGGCAAAAAATGTGGGTGTGCACCATTCACAGGAATGCACTATACATGGCAAAATATGGTGTAAGCTTCTGACCATAAGAACCTTGATTTTTCTCTGAAGCACTGCCCAGAAAAAAGCTATTTTTAAAAAATACCAATGGTGGTGATGGTTGCACAACAATGTGAATGTACTTATACCACTGGACTATTGACTGAAAAATGCTTAAGGTAACAAATTTCATGTTGATCATTTTACCACAATTAAAAATACCCCCTTGTATTGACTTCTAAGGTCACAGTCTTACGAAAAGGCTGACAGACCAACAGGGCCCACTCCTGTCCCTTCAAAATACCACTGGCTGCCCCCTTTCTCCCAAACTACACATCCTTTTTGTCTCATAAGTCACAGTCATCTTTTGTTGTAAATTGATTTTTAATATCAAAGTGGTATCTTACACAGAAGAAGCTACATTTGTGGGTGAAGACAAAAACAGAGTGACACTCCATTGCTATACTGATATAAAAATCTGACGTTTAATGTCCAGTGAAGTCTCTGTCCCCACATTCACATCCCCTGGAGGTAATGACCTGGAAAACAAACGTCTTTTCTGGCTGGTTAAAGTAAAACAACAGACCCCTGGACAGACTCCTAAGAAGACCTTGTTGGGACCAGCAACTCACCCCGACAACCCCCAGCTCAGTGTATCACCATTTACGCCAGCACAGCCCACTCCTTCCAAAAAGCCCGTTCAGAAACGGTATCACTTTTGATTGGGAGGTCAATTCCTTAGCTCATATTCCTGCTCAGAGCAAGCTTGCTGTTCAGTGGACACCATGGCAGAGTGAATGAGGGAGGGTGAAGGAGAACGTGTGTACTTGGGCTCCACTTCTTCTAATACTAAGAGGACTAAGAGACAGACAGAGACACTAAGTGAAGTGTTTCTGTCTCTGTCTCTCTCTCTGCTCTCTCTGTCCCTCTTCCTCCCCTAGAATCTCACAACCATTGCCAGCCTCAACAATGGCTTTGTCCCAACCTTCTGCCTCCAGGAACAGAAGATTCGTTACCCATCAAGACATTTTTTTCTATTTCTGGGACTGGGATCAGCCCCTGGGAAGCCTACTCCATACCCGCATCTCTCTCTTCCTGCCATACAAATCAAATGGACTCCCTCCCCCAGTGAGATTCTCTTGTAGACTTACATCCTCTGGCCACATGTCCCCAAGTCTTCTCCAGGGGACACACACCACCTGGGGATGACATTGTCAAGACTGCTCCATTTTTAAGTCCTCACAAGCACCTAAATCTTCTTTGCTCTCCTGTCATTGTTGAGCTGCCTTCAACTGGGGCAAAGGTGTAAAGATCCTGCCTATCTCAAGATGAACCAGAGGATCCTCCCAGTTTCAAAAAGATCTAATCAGTTGTCTGAGATTTCACCAGAGGTTACTGCAAGTTCCTCCAAGTTCCACCTGACTGAAACAGACAAACAACCAGCTTAAAATTCAAATCCAACATCTCACCCTCTCAGATCACATCCATGGCTACCCAGTGACCTCAGGATAAAGTCCAGACGCCCTGGCAACAAGGCCCAGTCCCTGTCCATTTCCCCTGTCTCCTGCTACATTCCCCCTGAGCCATCCAGAACCTCTTCAGATCCTCTCTGGTCCCCAGAACTTTGTGCCCATGCCTCTTGCTGCTTGGAACTCATCCCCACCCACATTTCACCAAGGTAGGCTTCAGCTTAGATGCCCCCTCTTCAGAAAGTCACCAAAGAGTAGATTAAGTGTCTCCCTACCCCCCCCTCCCCTGCACTCACCTAACACACTAGCATTAAAGCTTCTGATGACCACGACATCCTCAATGCCTAGCATGGTGCCTGGCCCACAGCGGTGCAGGTCAACCTGGTCTGTGTCTCGGGTGCTCCCACAGGCCCCTGAGCAGCGTTGTCATAGCACCCATCTCACTGCATCACTAAATGATGCCCCCACAGGCCCCTGAGCAGCGCTGTCCTAGCACCCATCTCACTGCATCACTATCTACTTCTCTGATTCCCACACTAAGCTATGCAAGCACCATGATGAAAAAGCCCTAGTGTGCCCCAGCACCCAGTGCAATGCTCAGCACACAGTAGGTCCTTAGCATAGGTCTTTGGCAGCATCATTTCTTTGGACATGAATAGTTTCTGGAATGGGGACTGTTTCTGAGCTTCCTGCTTTGAGTGAAATGGGGCATGGTGGCCACTAGGGGGCAGGCGTTTCTTCCTCACCCTACTCCCACCCATCAACAGGCTCTACCCCCATACCATGTCCCTGCTAGCAGCCAAAATTATTCCTAAGCATCTCTCCTCTCTTGTTCCCTTCGCAGCTCAAGTGTCAATTACCCTTCAGGCCTCACTACCAACTATAGTCAGTAAGCTCTGAACTCGTGGTTGTCCATGAAAGGGGTCTCAGCCTCAGTCTACCTTTCAATGACCCACGCAGCCTGTCTGTAAGGCCTCCAGGCCAGCCTTGACCTGTCCCTGAGCTGATCCAATCCTCACAGATTCTGACTATCCCACACTGAGCCAAAAAAACAGGTCTATCCTCCCATAGCCCAGGGAAGACCTTCTCATTCCATCTCTTACCCTACCCAGGTGCCTCCTTTCTATTCTCAAAGGACCTCTCTTAGTCTACAGAAGTCAGAACTTCCTTGCAGCCAAATTTCTTTCTCCTCATTGCAGCTAAATCGTGTAGAAGAATTTATACATATTAGAAGAGTTGGAAATTAAAAGAAGCTGAGATGGGGTCAGCACTCCTTTAAGGAGTATGGCTCCAGCCCCATATGCTGGAGGTGGCGGGTTCAAACCCAGCCCCGGCCAAAAAAAAAAGGAGAAGCTGAGCTAACTTACACTGAGGTGTAAATGGCAAATGGATTTATACCTCTTCCAGGGGTAGAAAACCTGCAACTTTCTGATTGCAAGACTGTCCCTTTCTAAGCACCAAAGGAGGCAAAAAGTTTCATCTTTCTCTGCTCCACCCTTTAATAAAAGGATTAGTTCTACAAAATTTGGATTCGGTCAAAAGGCCACATTTAAGGACCTAGAAGACCATATGTGGGCTTTAGGCCCTACTACGACTTCCAAAACACTGAAGTCCCTAAACAAAGACACAAGGCCCTGGCCTTGTGACGGACAACTCCATACATAATGGCTTATCTTCTGTAGACCCCAAACAGGTATTTCAAAGTGTTTATGACCTGTAACTACTTGTGTGGACCACTATAGCTTTGAGGCTATTTTCAAAACAACCAAAAACAAACGCAGATTATGTACAATAGCCAAACCTTGGCATTCTGACTGTACTCCCAACTGCACCTCTGGGTTACCACACCCTCCTCAGGCCTGGGCCACACCACTGCTCTGGCATCGCCTTTAGAGAACTGCCATCTTTAGTGACTTCTGATGGCTCGGACCCAGAGCAGTTACCAACATTACTAGCTACACTTCTCCCTGTATTAGTTAAACTTGTGTTAGCCCCTTACCAGCCATGCTGACATCCAAGCTGTTAATAGTAATGAGGAGTGTTAGGCCTGCTGTTAGTCAGAAAGAAATCCACAAGCCATTAGTTTCTGCTGAAAGGAACAGACCAGAAAGGCAGGAGTTAGTCAAGATGAAGGAGAGGTTAATTAAGAGCCAGTCAGAGCCAGGCCAGGAGCCTGGAGCCCCCGGACAGGGCAGCCTCTGGGGCAGTCAGGTAGGATTAGCTGGGTAAGAGCAAGAGTTAGTGCAAGGGAGCCAGAGATTAGCCCAAAGAGACCAAGGTGCCTACTGGAGGTGAGACCTGAAATCACCCCCAGGTGTGGCCCCGTCTTAGCAGCTGGCGGGCTCTGGGGGGGTGCGGGCTGGGGCAGGGACTTGGGCGGGGACAGGACAGGGAGCCAGGGATGAGGGCCTGCGGACGCTCTCTGGCCCACGCAGTTCATTCCTTGCTCCCCAACTCTCCTGCAGCCAACTTGGCAACAGAGCTGCTTCCTTCCCTGTCTCTTCACACGGCAACTAACGCCCACTAGGTTCTGGGTGTGGGACGGGTCTTTCCCAATGACTTCCGGGGTAAAACACATGGCCCGCGGCTCCTTCCACGCGGAAACCCGCCCCCCGAGCTTCAGGGATGAGCAGGGCCCCTCGAGCTGACTTCCTGTGTGGAACAGGGACTTGTCACTGAGCGTTGACCCGCCCTTCTCACCGCCCCGATAAGGAAACGTCCTCCCGCTGACTTCTTGTGCCAGAAACATCGCTACCTCCCTGGCATTCAAATATGGGACATGTTCCCTGGCCAACTTCCTGTGCACTAAATGCTCCCTCGGTGAGACTCCCTTCATTGACTGCCAATGTAGGAAAGGCTCAGCTGATTGAGCTCCAGCGTGGGCACGCCCCTCTGCTGACGTCAGGGCTGACGTACACCCCGCTGGGTGCTGAACACGCCCCCTCTTGACTTCCTCTGCGGGACACGCCCCTCCCCCACTGGATGTCCTGTGCAGAAGGGCTCCTGTCCCCGTCCCTTAATGGAAAATTCTGCGCTGGCTTCCCATCAGAGAAGGACGTGCAGGCCCCTTCTCTCTGCTCCCTTGATTGGGAAGAGCCCAGAGCTCCACACTGCAGGCCATAGGCCTCCACGTTCACTGCCCAGAAGTTTCCCTGGTCCCGCTCACTCCCAGTGGCAACCAGATTTCTGCACAGAGGAGAGATGTCATGCTCAGAGTCCAGCCTCCTACATCCTAAGGACCATCTCCTTCTTCTCTGGGCGTTGCTAATAAGGCCATCCCAGCCTTGGAACTGGCCCAGTGGTCTCTGGCCTCACAAGCAGCCAATGTGAGTCAGTAAAGTGGGACGTCTGTCTGCAGAGCCAGCCCAGGGACATCTGCTTGCCAAGAGGAGAGGGACCAGCCCCCCCGGGGGCGGGGCCCAGAGCTCGGCAGGGCTGGAGTTAGTAAGAAGAGAAAACAGGGTTAGTAGGGGCTGGTTAGTAAGTCAGAGCACAGCGCCAGCGGACAGAGGCACCTCAGCAGACACACACAGGAGTCGCTAGGAGAGAAGGAAGAGCACTCGCAGGCCCGTTAGTTTGTTAAGGGATGGTCAAGGTGCATCTAAGGCACCTCCAGGGTTAGACGGGTTAGTAATCAAACAAAAGAGCTGCCTACAGAAAAGAAAGCTGAGAAGGAGGAAGAATGTGGGAAGAGACAGTTAGGGGTTCAAAGCAAGTGTCTGGCCCCAGGCGGAAGGGTCTGTGTGCAGAACACCCAGAAAGACCAGGCCCAGGCAGGAGATGTGATCAACCAGGTTTGGGGGGGCCTCCCACCCCAACCCTCATCCTTACTTTTTCAAGTATCTTCTATGTGCTAAGACCTCTATTGAAGGGACTCTTCACTGCCACCTGTGAGGTATCAGTGCTCCCCTTCTACCACTGAGGAAACTGGGGTTCAAAGAAGTGAGGCGACTTGCTCGAAGACACTCAACAGGAAGTGACATGGTTGGTGAGTCTTATTTGCACGCCTTGTCCTGGAATATGGGTCTGCACAAAGATCCCAGCCCACGGGCAGGGCCTTCTGGAGCTTTGTCTGCCCCCATGTGCCAGCCCCTTGTAAGGCCCACGAGCTGCACAGTTAGTAGGGTTTGGCTGCAGGGTGGCAGGGGGTTAGTAGGGCATGCTGGGGCCTGGTTAGTGGGTTAGTTGGCTGGCAGAAGGCCAGGCACCTCGTCACACGCCACAGCGTCCCGGCCGAGCCCTGGGTTAGTAGGTTAATCACACCATGCAACACTGGCCCGGCCCCTCCAGCTGTGCTCCAGAGGCCTCCCACCCTATCCAGCCTGGGAGCAGGGCCTGACCAGGGCAGGGGGTCTGCCTCTAAGCCCCTCGCCCCTGACCAGAATCAAGCTTAGCCTCGTAGACCCTGCCCGTGAACATTTGCCTCCAATTTCTTCACTGTGGGTCTCAGAGCCTCTACCCACTCACCTCCCCAAACTCTTCACTTCCAGCTCAGCGCATGTAGCTCAAGTAGCTAAGGCACCAGCCACATACACCAACCTGGCAGGTTTGAATCCAGCCCTGGCCCGCCAAACAACAATGACAACTATAACCAAAAAATAACCAGGCGTTGTGGCAGGTGGCTATAGTCCCAGCTACTTGGGAGGCTGAGGCAAGAGAATTGCTTAAGCCCAGGAGTTGGAGGTTGCTGTGAGCTGTGATGCCTTGGCACTCTACCCAGGGCAACAGCCTGAGGCTCTGTCTAAAAAAAAAAGCACTTCACTTCCCCTGAAAATGGGTTCACTGTCCTGGCTAGAACCCCCTGCCTGGTTCTGGTCAGCCCTTTCCCAGTAGGCTGGATCACTGCACACGCACACACACCAGCACCTGTCCGCAATAGACGTGATCCCCAGAGCCACCGTGCTCAGTGCACATCTCTTCTGTCACTGACTGCCAGGCCTCTACCTCCTCCAACCACTGGCCTGCCCTGTGCCCATAAAAAACAAAAACTGCATCAGGCTGGCCTGGCTCCTGGAACTGAGTTCAGATTCCCCAGCCCTCCTGGTCTGCTTCCTTTCCAGCCAATGCGACAGAGCGCCTGTGTGTACCTTGGTCATGCCACCTCCTATCACCTCTGTATTTTTCCCATAAACCACCCCCCCAGCTAGCATCTCTCACAGTGCTAAAGTACACTGCACGAGAAAAGGATTCTGTGGCCAGAAATGTTGGGAAACAGTTCATCTGTCCTGTCGCATTGTATTCAGAATTCCACTAGTATCTTAAAGGCTCCGATAAATCCTACACTACAGAAACCTCTGAAATTTGAACTCACTTTTTTTTTCTTTGAAAGAGCAATAGCATCCCCTAGAACTTACTTTGGAAATTTTCCCTCCAGGCTCTCAGCTAAACCACATCATTCTCATCCTTCAAGGCCCCTGCTGGTTTAGCCTTGCTGGGAGGACATTCCAGACTACTGCAGCCCTCTCTGGATCTCACTCCCATCACCCACCCCAAGGGTTGGGGACTCACTCAGAGCCTATGCCTCAGGTGACTTGTTATGACACTGTGACATTTCCAGTTCTTCATGTGAGCTGGTTTTATCCCATCCAGCAAGCTTGTGAAATCCTAAAGGTTTAAACAACCACCAGATCACCACTTGTCTTCCCCTGAGTGACTAGCACAAGAAGGGGCCCAAAATAGGTGCTCGATTCTGATGAGAGAAGAAAAATTGAAATACCCCAGGAGGCACTGTGCATTAACTATAGAGGCCATGAAACGCTACCACTTCCCCAAGTGGCTCGGAGAGAGATATTAGGAAAACAGGCAGGGAAAAGGCCAGTAAGAAATACCTGTAAGGCAAGGTGTGGTAGCTCACACCTGTCGTCCTAGCCCTCTGGGAGGCCAAGGCCAATGGGTTGCTTGAGGTCAGGAATTCAAGACCAGCCTGGGTAAGAGTGAGACTGGGGCCCTACTAAAAATAGAAAAACTAGCCAGGTGGGGTGGTGCACCCCTGTAGTCCCTGCTGCTCAGGAGTCTGATGCAAAAGGATTCCTCCAGCCCAAGAGTTTGAGGTTGCTGTGGGCTATGATACCACAGCACTCTACCCATAACGACAGAGTGAGACTCTGCCTTAAAAAAAAAAAAAAAGAAAGAAAAGAAAAGCCTCTGGATTCAAGTTTTATAATCCAGAGAACCAAAATTAAACAAACCCTAAACCTAGGGCAGTACCTGTAGCTCAAAGGAGTAGGGTGCCGGCTCCATATGCCTGAGGTGGCAGGTTCAAACCCAGCCCTGGCCAAAAACATAAAAAAAATAGAAAAACTGAGGCAAGATGATCACTTTAGCCCAAGAGTTGGAGATTGCTGTGAGTTATGATGCCACAGCACTCTACCCAGGGTGACAGTTTGAGACTCGTCTCAAAAAAAAAAAAAAAAAAAAACCAAAGGCGATCCCCCTAAACAAAAACCCACAAAGGCCCCCCCCACGAAACCCAAAGTTGCCGGGTGCCAAACCCCACCCCGGACCCCCCAACACACAAAAATGCAGCAAACAAAAAAA
>CAUYTI010095095.1:0-27520 GCA_963575145.1 Galago senegalensis
CCCTGGGTAGAGTGCCGTGGCATTACAGCTCACAGCAACCTCCAACTCCTGGGCTCAAGCGAGTCTCTTGCCTCCGCCTCCCAAGTAGCTGGGACCACAGGCGCCCGCCACAACGCCCAGCTATTTTTTTTTTTTTGGTTGCAGCCATGATTGTTGTTTGACGGGTCGGGGCTGGGGATTTGAACCCGCCACCTTAGATGTATGTGGCTGGCGCCTTAGCCGGTTGAGCTATAGGTGCCGAGCCCATAGAGACTTCTTTTAAAAATTGAGGTGGAGGCTCGGCGCCTGTGGCTCAAGTGGCTAAGCTGCCAGCTACATACACCTGAGCTGGCGGGTTCAAATCCAGCCCGGGCCCTCCAAACGATAATAATGGCTGCAACCAAAAAATAGCCGGGCATTGTGGCAGACGCCTGTGGTCCCAGCTACTTGGGAGGCTGAGGCAAGAGAACCGCTTAAGTCCAGGAGTTGGAGGTTGCTGTGAGCAGTGATGCCACAACACTCTACCCAGAGCGACACCTTGAGGCTCTGTCTCAAAAAAAAAAAAAAATTGAGGTGGAATTCACATTATATAAAATTAATGATTATAGACTGAACAGTTCAGGGGCATTTAACCATACTCATGATGTGCAACTATCACCTCTAACTAGTTTCAGAACATTTTCATCACCCCAAAAGAAGACCTTGTCCATGGAGACTTTTTATTTATTTATTTATTTATTTATTTTGAGACAGAACCTTCACCCTGGGTAGAGTGCTGTGGCATCACAGCTCACAGCAACCCCCAACTCCTAGGCCCAAGCAAGTTTCCTGTCTTTGCCTCCCAAGTAGCTGGGACTACAGGTGACTGCCAGAACGCCTGGCTATGTTTTGGTTGCAGCCATCATTGTTGTTTGGCAAACCCAGGCTGGATTCAAACCCACCAGCTCAGGTGTATATGGCTGGCACCTTAGCCGCTTGAGCCACAGGTGCTGAGCCACATGGAGACCTTTTAAAAATTGTACATTATGGGCTCGGCGCCTATAGCTCAACCGGCTAAGGCGCCAGCCACATACACCTAAGGTGGCGGGTTCGAATCCCCAGCCCGGATCCGCCAAACAACAATAATGGCTGCAACCAAAAAATAGCCGGGCGTTGTGGCAGGCGCCTGTGGTCCCAGCTACTTGGGAGGCGGAGGCAGGAGACTCGCTTTAGCCCAGGAGTTGGAGGTTGCTGTGAGCTGTAATGCCACAACACTCTACCCAGGGGGACAGCTTGAGGCTCTGTCTCAAAAAAAAAAAAAAAATTGTACATTATGGCCAGGCACAGTGGCTCACACTTTAATCTCAGCAACTCAGAAGGCTGAGGTGGGAGGATCACTTGAGTGTTTGAGACTAGCTTGGGCAACATAGCAAGACCCTGTCTCTACAAAAAATAGAAAAATTAGCTGGGCATGTTCCAGCTACTGGGAAGGCTGAGGTGGGAGGATAACTTGAGCCCAGGAGTTTGAGCCTGTAGTGAATTATGATGGTACCACTGCATTCTAGCCTAGGTGACAGAGAAAGATCCGTCTCAAAACACTACAAAAAAACACATTAGCTTAAGATATTCCCTGCTGGGCAGAGTCTGTGGCTCAGTGAGTAGGGCACTGGCCCCATATACCAAGGGTGGCAGGTTCAAACCCGGCCCTGACCAAACTGCAAAACAACAACAAAAAAACAGCCAGGCGTTATGGCGGGCACCTGTAGTCCCAGCTACTTGGGAGGCTGAAGCAAGAGAATCACTTGAACCCAAGACTTTAAGGTTGCTGTGAGCTGTGATGCCACAGCACTCTACTGAGGGTGACATAGTGAGACTCTGTCTCAAAAAAACAAAAACAAAAAAAAACAAATTCCCTTGGTATCACAAATTCCAGGAATATTAAAATATCCCTTGGGCTTTATTCCAACAATAATAAATTCTCTTCTCCCACTATAAGCCTGGCAGGTCCTCAAAAAATTAAACAAAAAGGTACCATATGACTCAATAATTCCACTCCTAGGTGTCTACCCAAAAGAATTGAAAATAGAGGTTCAGGCTTGGCGCCTGTGGCTCAAGCGGCTAAGGCGCCAGCCACATACACCTAAGGTGGCGGGTTGGAATCCCCAGCCTGGGCCTGCCAAACAACAATGATGGCTGCAACCAAAAAATGGCCGGGTGTTGTGGCGGATGCCTGTAGTCCCAGCTACTTGGGAGGCGGAGGCAGGAGACTCGCTTGAGCCCAGGAGTTGGAGGTTCCTGTGAGCGTGATGCCATGGCACTCTACCCAGGGGGATAGCTTGAGGCTCCGTCTCAAAAAAAAAAAAAATAGTTACAGAGTTTCCCATTTGTCATAAGGAGAAATTTCTGGAAATAGTAATGATGGTTACATAGCATTATAAATGTAATTAATGACAATGAACTGTATACTTAAAAATGGTTAGGGCGTGGTGCCTGTGACTCAAGTGGCTAAGGCACCAGTCATATACACCTAAGGTGGTGGGTTCGAATCCAGCCTGGGGGCTTGGCGCCTGTGGCTAAAGTGGCTAAGGCGCCAGCCACATACACCTAAGGTGGTGGGTTTGAATCCAGCTGCTCGGGCCCGCCAAAAAAAAAACAACAATGACGGCTGCAACCAAAAAATAGCCGGGCGTTGTGGCAGGCGCCTGTGGTCCCAGCTACTTGGGAGGCAGAGGCAGGAGACTCGCTTGAGCCCAGGAGTTGGAGGTTACTGTGAGCTGTGATGTCACGGCATTCTACCCAGGGGGTTACCTTGAGGCACCAACAAAAAAAAAAAAAAAAAAAAAACAAATCCAGCCCAGGCTGCCAAACAACAATGATGGCTGCAACCAAAAAAAATAGCCAGGCGTTGTGGGGGCGCCTGTCCTCCCAGCTACTTGGGAGGCGGAGGCAGGAGACTCGCTTGAGCTCAGTAGTTGGAGCTTGCTGTGAGCTGTGATGCCATGGCACTCTACCCAGGGGGACAGCTTGAGGCGCTGTCTCAAAATAAATAAATAAATAAATAAATGGTTAGACTGGTGAATTTTGTGCTATATAGATTTTGCTACAAATTTTAAATAATCTACCTCTTCTCTACCATGAGATCTGGCCCCTACCCACACTCTGACCACACCCCAACTTCATCAAACAACCTGTGCCCCTTTGGCCTCTATTCAGTTCCTCAAACAGGTTAAGTTCAGTCCTGCCTCTGAGACCTTGAACTTACTGTTACCTTTGCATAGAACTCCACTCTCTGTCTGGATCCTTACTATTCTTTTTTTTTTTTTGAGACAGTGTCTCAGTCTGTTACCCTAGGTAGAGTGCCATGGCCTCATACTAGCTCACAAAAACCTCAAATTCTTGGGCTTAAATGATCCTTTTGCCTCAGCCTTCCAAATAGCTGGGACTACAGGCATGTGCCACCTCCTCAGCTAATTTTTCTATTTTTAGTATAGATGGGGTCTCCCCTTTGTTCAGGCTGATTTTGAACTCCTGAGCTCAAGCAATCCCCCTGTCTTGGTCTCCCAGTATGCTAGGATTACAGGTTTGCCTTGGATTCTTCTTGTTCTTGAGTCCTCACTTCTCCTGTTGCCTCCTCAGGGAGGCCCTCCTGAACTTCCAGTTTGAGGTCAACTTTTGTCCAACTATTGATCTGTAATGACCCATTGTAGAAGATGGAACAGGGGTGGGGCAAGACTGGAGGGAGGAAGACCCTGAAGCTTCCCAGCCTGAGGAGGGTGGGTTGGATTACAGTGGTGGCCACACTCAGGACAGGAAGGCTAGTGTCCATTGTAGAAATGGGAACACTAAATCTCTATGAGTTTGAGGGGTTTGGCCAGGGGAGTTCCAGGGCAGGCAGTGTTAGAACCTAGGCTGAGGCTCGGAGCATATAGCTCAACCAGCTAAGGCGCCAGCCACCTACACGTAACGTGGCGGGTTCAAATCCCCAGCCCGGACCCGCCAAACAACAATAATGGCTGCAACCAAAAAATATGCCATGGCACTCTACCCAGGGGGACAGCTTGAGGCTCTGTCTCAAAAAAAAAAAAAAAAAAGAACCTAGGCTGAGACAGGAGTCCTCTGAACAACACCCTGGCCTCCTTTTCCTGCAGCAATATGAGAATTGGCGGGAGAACCAGCCGGACAATTTCTTCGCGGGTGGAGAGGACTGTGTGGTGATGGTGGCGCATGAGAGTGGGCGCTGGAATGATGTTCCCTGCAACTATAACCTCCCCTATGTCTGCAAGAAGGGCACAGGTACATTACATCCCCCCTTCCTTGCTGCTACTTAAGTTCACTGGCTCATCTTTTTATTTAAATTCGTAAATGTTAGCCCACCCAGTTCTCACTTCCCAGCACTGTGTGAAAATGCCCATTTCCTCCTACCCTTGCCATCTTTACATGTTCTCAAACTTTTTGTTCTTTGTTCATTGAAGTGATGAAAACAAGCATCTCATTGTTATCTTAGTTTGCACATCTTTAAGAGTAAGAATAACCAAATGTTTGTACCTTAACATGATATTTGTACATGTATGCATTTGTTTTCCTGTGACTTGCCAGTTAATCTCTTTGCCTAGGGTGGTGCCTGTGGCTCAAAGGAGTAGGGTGCCAGCCCCATATGCTGGAGGTGGTGGGTTCAAACCCAGCCCTGGCCAAAAACTGCAAAAAAAAATAAAATCTCTTTTGCCTAATTTTCATTTTGTTTTTTGCCTAATTTTCAATCAGCTTGTTGATCTTATTGATTTTTAAGAGCCCTTTTCATATGAAAGAAAACATTTGTATACATTGTCATGTTCACTTTTCTCTTCTACTTTAGTTCATTCCTGCTTCTTTTGCTTTGTCAATTTTCATGCTCGTTTTCCTTTCCATTTGTTCAAATAATTATTCTTTCACCCAATTCCTTCATTCCCTTTGTGCCCCATACTTGACATATAAATTATGGAGTGAGATATATCCAGAGGGTTCCTGCCCCTACAGAGCTCTCTATTTGGGTGAAAGAGACAGAGACAGAGACAGATGTTGTCACTCTTAGCTCTGTGAGATCAGAGCTGGGCAGAGGCAGGGACCTGCTGACCTGCTAGGGGAGGGTATCATTCCCAAAAAGACACAAAATTATGTTAGCCCAGATTTGGCAACTCCCCTAAATGGAGATTCTTCTGTCCCCAGTGCTTTGTGGTCCCCCTCCAGCAGTGGAGAATGCTTCACTCATTGGTGCCCGCAAGGCCAAGTATAATGTCCATGCCACTGTACGCTACCAGTGCGAGGAAGGATTTGCCCAGCACCATGTGGCCACCATCCGGTGCCGGAGCAATGGCAAATGGGACAGGCCCCAAATTGTCTGCACCAAACGTAAGTGGCTGCCCTCAGAGGCCCCAATGTAGGTTTCTAGTATTTGTAGTTTCCAGTTAAAACATCCTGTTACTACACATGTTGATCTGGCTTCATGTGAGTCTGATAATACAGTCTTGTAGATAAGGGTGAGTTTACCAGCCTGCCCAAGGAAGCCCACTCTATCAGGCCACCCCCATCTCACCACCTTTTACTTCTTCCCTGTCCTTTTTCACTTCCTTGCAGCCAGACGGTCACATAGGATGCGGCGACACCATCACCACCACCAACACCACCACCAGCATCACCACCACAAATTGCGCAAGGAGCACAAAAAACACAAGAAACACCCAGCAGAGGACTGGGAGAAGGATGAAGGGAATTTCTGCTGAAGAATCAGGCAAATGAAAGCACAAACCCCTTCCCACATCTCCTCTGGAGCCTTCACCTGGGAGACAGAGCCCAGAGAGAAATAAGAGGGTCTGGAAGTCCCTGAGCCCCAAGCCACATCCTCCCCACACATAATCCTTTGTATAGAACTCCTCTCTCTCCTTTCTGACATAAACAAGGTCCTCTTGGCAAGCATAGCCACATGTCTGAAAAGTCCGTTCTTGTCAGGCTGAACTCTGGGAGCATATCCCAGCTGAAGGGAGCACAGTCAGCAAGGATTTTTTGTATAGTCTAGTCTTTGGCTTGTCAGACTGATTGCTTTATTTCATAAGGCTTATTTAATAAGGCTTTATTTCAATGACTGGCAATGGAGTATGTTTGAGGGTGCAAGAGTGTAAGTTTGAATTCACACTAAGCAATTGCTTCTCAAATCAGAGATTCAGGCTTAGTAAATGATTAGTTGTCCTAAATCCAGGATGATGCCTTATGCAAAGTCATTAGCTTTGGGAGTAGAAGGCTAAACAGAAGCACACTACATGAACTTGATGACTGCTCTTTTTTCACTTGGGATGTCAGCCCAATTTCAGTGTTTGGTCTTAGTGGATATAAATATAGTGTAGAACTCCCAAGAGCTGAATTTTAGTTATGTTTTTAGAACAACCTCCCTCCATGCCCTCAGAGTTAGGGATGAGACTAATCAGAGGAATATTTAGGTGATGGAGAGAAAGTAAATGTATTGCTTACCCTCCCAAATCCAGTCAGACACTGAGATTTGGTGGTTCTGCATGTATGATGAAACTCTCACACATACAGATGAGAGGATGTTGAGGGCCAGATAAGCCAAGATTTCATCCCCCTCCATCTCTCAGGGAGACAAAAAACCTCCTTCTTGGACCAAGGAGGTGCCAAGTTTTCTAGTCCAATGCTCATACCCATCCCTTAAGCAAACATTGGTAATGCTTCTGCCTTGGGTCCCACACCCATCGCACCTGATCCCTGTCTCCAGCTATTGCCTAGTGGATTAGAAATGCTTAAAACTTAAAGTAGTGACACCTGTCTGTGGTCATATTGTGGAGAGATGAGCAATGCTGAGACTGAAACACACACAATTTTTTCCTGTAGCTTTTAATTTTTTTTTTTTTTGAGACAGAGTATCCCTATGTCATCCTAGAGAGAATGCCGTGGCATCACAGATCACAGCAACCTCAAACTCTTGGGCTTAAGTGATTCTCCTGCCTCAGCCCCCCGAGTAGCTGGGACTACAGGCACCCTCCACAATGCCCGGCTAAGCTTTTAAATTCTTCTTTCTTTCTTTTATAAACAGAGTCTCACTTTATCACCCTTGGTAGAATGCTGTGGCATCACAGCTCCCAGCAACCTCCAGCTCTTGGGCTTAGGTGATTCTCTTGCCTCAGCCTCCTGAGTAGCTGGGACTACAGTTGTCTGCCACAATGTCCAGCTTTTTTTTGTTGTTGTTGCAGTTTGGCTGGGGCTGGGTTCGAACCTGCCACCCTCAGTATATGAGGCCAGTGCTCTACTCACTGAGCCACAGGTGCTGCCCAAAGCTTTTAAGTTTTTTTTTTTTTTTTTTTTTTTTGCAGTTTTTGGCCGGGGCTGGGTTTGAACCTGCCACCTCCAGCATATGGGGCCATGCTAGAGCCCTACTCCTTTGAGCCACAGGTGCTGCCAGCTTTTAATTTTTTAAGTGGAAAAGAACTCACCTTGTCTTCCTCTTCTGAATCTGCAACCTGTAAAGGCTTTTCTAAGCCAGAG
This sequence comes from Galago senegalensis, assembly GCA_963575145.1. Lineage (NCBI taxonomy): Eukaryota > Metazoa > Chordata > Mammalia > Primates > Galagidae > Galago > Galago senegalensis. The sequence goes on from CAUYTI010095095.1 coordinate 7,486, forward strand.
GTCAGGGCCTAACTGCCTGTGATTGTTATCCACTCTCAACCCCTCCGGTCTGGGTAAAATGTATAGATTAGTGTTAAAAACTCTACAGTGGAGAATAACCCTGTGCAGAAAAGAAAGATAAGCAAGTACACGGTCCATTTAGGTCTTCAGTAAAGAAGGAAATGTGTTAACTGAGCCTACATCCTTCCTGGGAAGTAATATTCATAGTTGATGGCTATAGCATAGCGTTTCCATGCTAAGGGCTTGGACAAAATCTTGAATCTTCTCAATGCAGTGACTTAGAGTCCATTATTTTCCCATTTTACACAATGAAACTAAGGTTCAGATGTAAGGGAAAGACAGTGGCTTGAAGTCACAGCTAAGACAGAAGTAAGGATTTGCTTCTGTCTGTCTGACTTCAAATACTGCTGTGCTACTATGGACTTCCAAGGAAGAGATTGAAACACAATTGCACAAGCTCTCTCTCTGTCTCTGTCTCTCACACACACACACTCACATATTTACACACACACACACACACACAAAATTTAGGAAATGGTTGAGTAGTGCAAACTGGACCCTTAAATCCTTGTCTTCCCCTTGTCTCCCCTGCAATAGACCCTTAAATCATTGTCTCCCCTGCAATAGACATTATCCATCTATGGTTATTGTTGAGAAAACCCAGGGATATAGGTTTGACTTTTTACTTTGATAATTCTTCTTAGTTTAAAATAATAACAACATATCTTCTTTAGTTATCCATGTCACAAATAATTTTCCTGTATGAGGGGATATTGAGGATGAAACTTCTCTGGGGGAGTCTTGGTTTATGTTCCCTCTCCTTGGACACCTCAGCCCTTACCCTACCCCCTACCCCAGCTCCATGATAGGAGAGGACCATGGTCTTTTCTAAAGTGGGCAGTTTGTCTTTTGATCTTTCCCTTGGGATATGCGTGTGTGTTTATGTGTGCCACACGTGTGGCATGCATGCGAGTGTGTGTGTGTGTGAACAGCTTTGGGTTCTGCTGCTTTTGCTGTGAGCTGCAGTGTTCTGTGAGTTTGTGATATCTGACACTGTGGACATTAATGTACTTCTTGGACATTTTAATAAAATTTTTTAACAGCTCAACCTGCCTGTGTCATCTCCTGACATTCATTCATTCATTTATTCACTCAGCAAGTATTTACTGAGAGACTATTATAAGCCATGTCGTACAGTGCTGAGTGCTGTGGTGAACAAGACAAATGTGGGTCCTGGGGGATGGTCAGGGAAGTCTTTCCAGATGAGGTGATAGAATCTCAATGAGAAGATGAGGAAGGGAAGAAAGGAAGAGAGTTTCAGGCAGAGGGAATAACAAAGGCAGAAGTCCTCCTGCAGAAGAGACTGTCACTCATTTGAGTCCATAATGGCTGGAGCAGAATGGTAAAGGCAGAGAGTGGAGGGAAATGAGTTCAGAGAGGCAGAGAATGAATTACTTCAGGCCATGTTGGCTATAGTAAGGAGTTTGGGGTTTATTATAAAAACAACAGTGGAAAACAGTCTACCATAAGCAAAGTTAAGAGGTAAATGCCAAACTTAGAAATAATTTTTCAAATCAGAAATAAAGGATTTGTTGCCTTAATATATAAAGAGCTCCAGGTGGTGCCTGTGGCTCAATGGGTAGGGTGCTGGCCCCATATACTGAGGGTGGAGGTTACTATTAAAATAGCAAGTTTTTAGTTGTTTTTTTTTTTTTTTTTTTACAGAGTCTCACTATGTGGCCCTCAGTAGTGTGGCGTCACAGCTCACCGCAACCTCAAACTCCTGGGTTTAAGCAATTCTCTTGCCTCAGCCTCCCTAGTAGCTGGGACTATAGGCACCCATCATGGCAACTTTCTATCCTAAATATTTTATTTTACTATTATTATTATTTTTTTTTTGTAAAGACAGAGCCTCACTTTATCACCCTTGGTAGAGTGCTGCAGCGTCACAGCTCACAGCAACCTCCAACTCCTGGGCTTAGGCGATTCTCTTGCCTCAGCCTCCCAAGTAGCTGGGACTACAGGCACTGTCCATGACGCCTGGCTATTTTTTTGTTGCAGTTGTTTAGCTGGCCTGGGCCAGGTTCGAACCTGCCACCCTCGGTGTATGTGGCTGGCGCGGTAACCAGTGTGCTACTGACACTGAGCCTAAAATGGCAAGTTTTGACTCCTTGACCAAACAAGTTCTGATATCATCCTCTAGTTGCACTTGCACTTGTGTAATGATATAGGTACTTGTATCACTTTGTTGCCTTCAGTAGAGTGCTGTGGCATCACAGCTCACAGCAACCTCTAGCTCTTGGGCTTAGGGATTCTCTTGCCTCAGCCTCCTGAGTAGCTGGGACTACAGGTGCCCGCCACAACTCCCAGCTTTTTGTTGTTGTTGTTGTTGCAGTTTAGCCAGGGCCAGGTTCAATCCCGCAACCCTCGGTATGTGGGGCTGGCGCCCTACTCACTGAGCCACAGGTGCTGCCCCATATAGGTACTTATTGTATACTACCGAATAATATAGAATACAATCTAAATGTCTGTTAAAGGAGAACTGGCTATAAACATGGTGCATCCAATGTGAAATACTCTTCAGGCCTTCAAAAGAATGGGAGAGAGAGATCTTTATATGCTGATAGGAAACAATCTCAAAACAATATTAGGTAAAAGAGTGTGGCACACTCTTGTAGTCCTCGTTACTTGGGAGGCTGAGGCAGGAGGATCGCTCAAGTCCAGGAGTTTGAGGCTGCTGTGAGCTATGACTGCACCCAGCCTAGGTGAAAGAGTGAGTTATTTTTTTCTTAAAAAAAAAAAAGCTGAGTGCAGTTGATACAGGATTCCACCACTCAGGGCTAGATAGGGAGCCCCCCATTCTCTAGGCCCAGGTGAGCTCAGGCCCCCATTTCCAGGCACAAACAGACTGTCCTTTTTGGGACATACCCTCTGGGCTCTGATAAGATCATGAACAAAGCAGCCTGAGATGGTTTTTTGGGTGGTTCCATCTTGAGTAGGAGCACACACCCTAATCCCTTCTCAGAGACAAAGACTGTAAAGGACCTGATAACCTTGCCCTAGTGAAGGAGGAACTACATTCATTCATCTGTTTCTTTTTTTCTTTCTTTTTTTTTTTTTTTTTGAGACAGAGCCTCAAGCTGTCCCCCTGGGTAGAGTGCCGTGGCTTCCCTGCTCACAGCAACCTCCAACTCCTGGGCTCCAGCGAGTCTCTTGCCTCCGCCTCCCAAGTAGCTGGGACCACAGGCGCCCGCCACAACGCCCGGCTGTTTTTTGGTTGCAGCCGTCATTGTTGTTTGGCGGGTCCGGGCTGGGGATTCGAACCCGCCACCTTAAGTGTACGTGGCTGGCGCCTTAGCCGGTTGAGCTATAGGCGCTGAGCCTTCCTAAAGGGTCTTAAGGGAGATCAGGAGGAGAGAGACTGGAGCCAGGGCTGGTGGACAGCTCTTTGAGGACTTTTGCTGCTCAGGGAAGGAGAAAAGTGAGGCCGTGGCAGCTGGAGGGTAAAGCTGGGTCTTGAGAGGTATTTTTGTTTCCTTGTTTTAGTTTTGAGATGGGAAAAGTTCACAGTGTGTGAGGGAATGATCCCAGGAGAGGGGAGAGAGGGTGAGACTGCTGGGTCAATGTTGGCTTGTGGGGTCTGGATCTGTGAACAAGGTGGGGGGAGGTGGCTGGGTGCCATGTCAGCAGGTGGGTGGGAATTTCCGGATTCCTTCATCAAGCGTTATTTAGTGAGCCCCTACTATGTGGCAGACTTTGTTCTAGGGGGCAGAATAGTGTTTCTATGTTCTCAGTGGCCTGAGCACCAGGTCGTCAGAGTAAGAGGCTGGGCGAGAAGGTGAACACAGGATGGGAGAGGGGGAGGTGAACGGACTGGTGGCATTAAGGACACCGGGAAGCTGTGGGATTTCGGGATCCTTGCGTGCAGGCTTTTGACTCAATGTAAACATCGCAGAACAAATCCTTTTAATAGAAGAATTTGTTCTGTGAAGCTTGGATTCGGGTGGTGGTGGGGTAAGGCCGCAGGTTCCCCACCACTGGCTCAAGCAAATAAATTCAGTAAATCCCTGGGATGACGCAAGCAGAGCCCTTAGCAGGGTCCCAGCACGCCGCGGCGGCTCCAGGCAGACCCGGGTTCAAAGGACGACCCTGTTCGTGCGCACCTGCAGGACCCTCACTGAGCGCAGCCGTCCTGAGCTTCAGTTTTCTCATCTGTGAAGTGGGGGAATGGGATTATAAAACCGTAGGGTCGGCTGCTGGGAGTCGCTGGCGTCGCTCCTCACCTGGTGGCCGGCGGGCAGGTGACGCAGAGCTGTAGGGACCCGGACCCGCGGACGGGCGGGGCGGGGCGGGGCGGTGCTGACCCCGCCCCAGCTGGAGGAAGGCGCTGTGGGCACTGCCCTCCGGCCGCGGCCGCCGGCTGGGACCCGTTTGTCCGCGGACTGCCGCCGCGGGAGCGGAAGGTACGAGGGGCGGGCTGGGCGCAGCGGGTGGGGGCTCCCAGCCGCGGTCCTGGGGCGCCCGGGGCCGGGTGGAGAGGGGCGCTGGGCTGCCTTCCCAGCCCGACCACCTGTTCCCCAGGCGACATTCGTGCGTGCAGGGACTCCGTGCGGCGGTCCCGGCCACAGCCTCCGCCCCGGTTGCTCCCCAAAGTTGAGTGCGGCGCCGGCTCAGCCCCGCCGGGCCCCTGGGCTGGGGAGCGCGGCGCCCAGGGCGAGAAGCCGGGGTCCCTCTGCGACTCCGCTCCGCGCCGCGACCTTGGGCGAGCCGAGCCGCTCCGTCTGGGGGCGCGGAGTCGCCCGGGAAGCCCTCGGCGCCCGGCTGGGCAGGGGGGCACGAGCGGCGGCTGGAGGGGGCGCTGCGCCTTTAGGGATGCTGCGGACCGAACGTGCGGGAAGGGGAAAGGCCTCCAGGTGGAGGGGGAGGGAAGAGCCGGGAAGTGGGGACGGCCCTGGAGTCGCGGGCCTCAGCCCTCCCTCTCTGGCAGCGGGCGACCCCCACCCCCCTGCCCGCAGGCTTCCGGGAGGAATTGAGGTCTAAGCGGGAGCCCCGCTGTGCTCCCCGAAGGTTCCCAGAGGCCACCCGCTGCGCTGCTAGGGCGAGTCCTTGTGCCTCAGTTTCTTCATCTGTCACCTCAATAGACTCGGGAGCCCTTCGCTCCTAGCCAAAAAGTCGTGTACCCCGCATCCCACCCCTCTCTGAGGACACCCTTTCTGCTTCTACCGCCTCTTCCCAACACTGACTTTTGCAGGCCCTTTGGGGTCCCTGAGCATCAGGCCGGTTCTGGTCTTTCTGTTCTCTTCCCCAGCTGCCCGAGGATTTCCCCTTTGTCGCCTCTTCCCAAAGAATGGGGGAGCTACCCGTCTTGGGCTCAGGAAGCAGCTCCCAGACTGGCCATGGCTACCCTACCCCCAGTCCCCTCACAGCCCCGCCTCCAGCTTTTTTTTTTTTTTTTTTTTTTTTTAGACAGAGCCTCAAGCTGTCCCCCTGGGTAGAGTGCTGTGGCTTCACAGCTCACAGCAACCTCCAACTCCTGGGCTCAAGCGAGTCCCCTGCCTCAGCCTCCCAAGTAGCTGGGACCACAGGCACCCACCACAATGCCTGGCTATTTTTTGGTTGCAGCCATCATTGTTGTTTGGCGGGTCCGGGCTGGATTCGAGCCCGCCATCTTAGGTGTATGTGGCTGGCGCCTTAGCCACTTGAGCCACAGGCACAGAGCCACCCGCCTCCAGCTTGAGACCTTCTCCAGGCCCCTAAACTCACTACCCTCTGTTGGCGCAACTGAAATCCCTTAAAGGAGGATCCCCAAATCTAAGGCCAAAATACCACAGAAAAGACAGGGAGTGGAGAGATGGCATCCTGTCATCAGCTTTTGCCCCAGAATTCTTCTGATGCAGCAGGTGCTGGTCCTCGCTTGTCTGCTAGGACACCTCAACATTAGAAGACAAACCCCACCAAATGGGGGGTGTTCTTCTGAAAACTGTCTTCTGTCTACTTGTACCAGCTGAAGCCCTTCAGCTGCCTAGGCTAATGGGCTGATTGTGGAGTTGCTGGGCCCCAGGGCAGTAACGTTAGGAGGCCTACCACCACAGTCAGCCACAGCCAGCAATTCCCAAACCTGCCTAGCGGTGGAGTCTGAGGTCCAGACCTCCAAGGACCAGGGCAGCAGATCCCAAAGGTGATGGCAGGCCGATGGCTCCATCACCAACCCCGACTCCCGACTCCCGTGGTCTGGCATGTGCCCTCCGCTCTCCCCAGCTGCCACCCCCTACCCTTACTGCCTAGGTGTGCTCAAGGGCTCACCCTGTCCTTCCCTCCTGATTGGAAAAGCTTGTCTGAATCCCACTTCCAGACCTGACACCTCGTAGGTGCTTAGGAGATGTTGTTCAAATGAATTAAGGGAAAGAAGTAGGAAAAGGAATTCTGTATTTGCATGCTTGGGGAGAACTATGATTAAAATTTGGCCTTTTTACCAGGCTTTTTAGAAATAGTTTTTGTATATTTGAAAATTGTATCTATATAATCTTTTCCATTAGCATAATTTCTTGAGTATTCTTTACCACTCAAACATTTTTCACATTTCTCAATACTTTTCTTTTTTTTTTTTTAATTTTGTTTTTGTAGAGACAGATTCTCACTTTATTGCCCTAGGTAGAGTGCCGTGGTGTCCCACAGCTCAACAGCAACCTCCAACTCCTGGGCTTAAGCGTTTAAGCGATTCTCTTGGCTCAGCCTCCCAAGTAACTGAGACTATAGGCGTCCACCACAATGCCTGGCTATTTTTTTATTTTGTTTTTTGTTGTTACAGTTGTCATTGTTGTTCTAGCTGGCCCCAGCTGTCTGTATATGTGGGCGGCGCCATAACCACTGTGCTACAGGCTCCGAGCCAATACTTAGATCTTGTTACATCATATTTTTAATGGATCTCCTTTGACATTTAGGGTTTTAAAAAATATTTGGGTTTTTTAGGTAATGTTACATTGAATTTATGCATGCATTTATACACTGCTAGATTTTTCCTGGAAAGGAATTAACCTGGTAGTCAGGGAATGTGAACTTCTAGAATGGCTGTCCTACAGCCAGCTCGCTCTCCAAAGGGATGGTGCCACTACATATGCCCTTGGCTGTGGCGTGCATTTCTTATTTTGAACCTGCCACCCTCAGTATATGGGGCTGGCGCCCTACTCACTGAGCCACAGGTGCCCCCCTCTGTGTGTGCTTCTGATGAGGGAGCCTTGGCTGCAATTATGAGCTGATGGGAAAGTGAAGCTAAAGCTGGGAGGAGGGGCAAGTTGGGGCCTGAGATCCTAGGGGACACAGGAGGTGAGAGGGAGTCATTGCTGCTCCAGGAGGACAGGAGCTGGTGAGGACAGGAGGTGGGAGGGAGGGGGCTGGGAAGACACTTCATGAACAGGCTTTAATCCTGTTAGGGAGAGGGAATGTGAATGGAGAGGTCAGCTCCAGCTTCCTGGTCCCCTCCAGGCCTCCCTTGTCCCTGGGAGATAATAGGTGTTAATACTCCAATTGGCAGATTCTGGAGTGAAGGGAAGGAAAGGGCCTTGTTCAGGGTCAGTCTGCTCATGAGCAGGGCTGGATTCAAAGTTGACTGCCCACGCCTTTGGCATGCACCTGGTCAGTGGCTTCCTCTCCAAGCTTCCTCTCCAAGCTTCCTCTCCATTTCTGGTAGCCATCGAGAAGCAGCACCTCTTTACTCTGGGTCTTAGTGAACAAGTGTTCTTTCCTGTCCTGTGTGCTGCCTTTGTCCTCCCAGTGGGTGCGAGAGCTTCCAGCTACCCGGAGTTGACCATAGGACTAGGGAAGCCCCCTTTGCAGGCCAGTGTTCACACCCTGCCCTGTGCAGGCATCTTCACCCACAATGGCCTCTGGTCATGCCCATGCAGGTCTGAGCTGGAAAACAGGAGTTGGGTGGGCAAGCATGAGGGTGGGAAATGGCAAGAGTGACCAATCTGCACATTCTCTGGAAAGGCTTGATTTAAAGGGGCAGAAGTCATTGTGCTTAGATATAGGTACACAGCCCAAGGAGGGTCCTACCCTCCCATAGTCTTGGCCTTCATTTACTTCTTCCCACAGGTCTCCACAGCAACCCCTTGAGTTGGGGGTGAGCTTCCACCAGGTGCCAGGAACTTAGTCACCTCATCTTATTGGATTCTCTCAGCCATCCTGCACTGTTGTTCTCATTTTACAGATAAAAAAACTGAGACTTGGCTCCAAGCACCTTTTTTTCTGAGACACAGTCTCACTCTCTTGCCCAGGATAGAGTGCCATGGCATTATCATAGCTCACAGCAACTCAAACTCCTGGCTCAAGCCATCCTCATGCCTCAGTCTCCCAAATAGCTGGGATTACAGGTGCCGCCACCATACTCAGCTAATCTTTCTATTTTATTTTATTTGTTTATTTATTTATTGAGACAGAATCTCACTATGTTTCCCTTGGGATCAAGCGATTCTCTGCTTCACCCTCCCAAGTAGCTGGGACTACAGGTGCCTGCCACAATGCCCACCTATTTTTTGTTGTTGTTGTCATTGTTGTTTGGCCTGGGCTGTGTTTGAATCCATCAGCCCCAGTGTATGTGGCTGGTGCCCTAGCTGCTGAGTTATAGGTGCCGAGCCTGATTTTTCTATTTTTAGTAGAGGTGGGTCTGTCTCTTGCTCAGACTGGTCTCAAACTCCTGAGCTCAATATTCTCGCATATCAGCCTTGCAGAGTGCTGGGATTACAGGTACGAGCCACCACACCTGCCCAAGCACCTCTTGATTGAGTGAGATTGAACCTCAGCCCCAGTGCAGTCCCAGGTGAACCCAGTGATTTCTCTCACCTGGCAAAGGGTGTCTGAACCCCAGCTCTGCCACTTCCCAGCTGTTCCTTGGTTTCTTCAGCTCTCAAACTGTAGTTTAGTGAAGATGTTACCAGGATTAAACAAACACTCCTGCACTGTTGTTTCATTACTACATGAAAACCACTTTGACCAGTGGCCGCCCATGGTCAGCCTTCAGAAAATGCACACCATTGTCATTATTAAACCACATAGCTTCAGGCCTGACAGTGAGCTTTTAATAAATGTTAACTCAGTAGGGGAAAGGACTTCTCACCTCGTCAGCAGTATACGCAGCACAAATGGAAACTACACTCCCTGGATTAGAGAGGACAGTCAGATGGCCCTCCTTACCCGCCCTCCTTACCCGCTGTCTGTTGGAGGAGAGTGTGGGGAGGAGGTGTGCCTGACGTTGGAGAGAACAGGTTAGGGGTTTGTATCTAATGTCTTAAATTAATTTTTTTTTTACTCGGGGGCCTCAATTTGTTATGCGCAAAATCAGTGGAATAGATAAACCCCAGCACACGTAGTCCAAATGAAACAAGGGGCCTTTATTCATCAGCCGGGCCGAGAGCAGGCTCATGCCTCAAAATCTCTTGACCCTTAGAAGCAGGGGTGGAAACCTTTTATAAGGGGCTTTCGCTAGGGGAGGGGAAGTCCTTAACGCAAGCCGAAGTTGATGAGAGCCAACACTTGGTAAGGAGAGTCCTTACGAGGGGGAGCGGGGGGTTTGCAGGTATTACTAGACTCTTTCAGCTGAGCGTCCTGTCTTAAAGGGGGAGCATTTGAAAGCTCCAAACAAGATGGAGTTGGGGCATAATAGTTTTGGGGAACCAGCGTTATGGAAGTAATTAAGGATGTACTCAAAAAAGTAAGTGCTAAGATGTCAGTGATGTTCACATGGTGTTTACGAGTGTAAAAGCCAAAGATAGAAACCACATTGCCTGTGGTCAGGGTGGGAGAAAGCGCAGCTCTGGAAACTAGGGTGTGGAGCTGCATTCACTGCCGTGATACAACGGGCACTGAGCGTACTGCCCACCGCTTCAGTGAGGCGTCGTTTACACACCACTGCATACACTACATTAGCAAATGTATACAGTTGGACAACCACCACCATCTAGTTGTAGAGTACAAGAGCTCAGCATGGTTTTTTTTTTTTCTAGAAAAGTTATTTTGGAGTTTTTGGGGGGTTTTTTTGTTTGTTTGTTTGAGACAGAGTTTCACTCTGTTGCCCAGGATAGAGTGCTGTGGCGTCATAGCTCACAGCAGCCTTAAACTCCTGGGCTCAATGATCCTCCTGCCTTAGCCTCCCTAGTAGCTGGCACTACAGGCACCTGCCACAACGCCCGGGTATTTTTTCTATTTTTAGTAGAGACAGGTTCTCGTTCTTGCTCAGGCTGGTCTCAAACTCATGAGCTCAAGCAATCCTCCTGTCTCAGCCTCCCAGAATGCTGGGATCACAAGGGGTGAGCGACTGCACCTGGCCCCCAGTCTGTTTTTTAAGTGAAAAATAAAATGAGGTATAGAACAGTATGTGTAACAGAACCTCCTTTTGTGTGCCTGCCTGTATGCGACTCTGTGTGAACGCTGTGTAAACATGGTGTGAACATCGTGTGAACATTATCCTAGGAGGACAGAGGCATTAGGAAAGGACCGGAAAGAATGAGATGCCAAAACACTAACTGGGGTACTCTCTGTGCAGATCACGAGAGGGCTGACCATGTCATGTGCATCTGCAAAACAGGAAGTGTCGCTGCAGGGTGGTGACTAGTAACCCCCCAAACACTCCACACTCCACACGTACGACCCCTCCACTGATACTGGGCTCGCCAGGGTCCTGCCTCGGGCTCCATGCTCATGTACACCCACTGTGCAAACACAGCTCAAAGCTGTGAAGCAGAACCGAAGTCACCTGTAATTCTTACAACCGGGAATCAAACCCTGATAGCATCATGGTAAATTCTTGGCAAGTTGCCCCTCTTGCATATTATGATAAACAGTTTCCGGGAGGAGGAAGGAATGTAGGGACATTTTGGAGGAAGGAAGAACGTCTCTCAGATGCTTTGGGAGTTCCCAAAGCCTGGTGGGTTGGGGCAATAGGAAGTCGATTTTTCTTTCCAGTGTTTGTGATCATTTTCGAGGCATTGGGAATGTCCACATGGTCCTGTCACACATTTATGGTATGCTAGCTGTGGCCAGGTCCTCCCTAATTTCGATGTCATTTGCAGTGTGAGGTTGGGTGGGTGCATCTGGCTCTGCTCCCAGTATACTCAGGGTCAAATTCATCGCTCATTCCCAACAGCCCCACCAGCACCTGCTGGGGGCCCCTAGTCCCTATGCCAGGGACCCATCTGTGGGTAATGTTTATACCCCTATTCTCTTAGAAAGCGACCACAAGCTCTGCTTCATGCCAGGACACACAGCCCTGGAATCCGACCCACCACGGAAGTGAGACGCTGGGCTGAACCCAGTGACCCACTGAAGGTGGCCTCTTTGCTTACCTGGGCAGGGTAGACCTTCAAAGGAAGGGGGTATTTGAGACTTGGGGGCAGACACACCTGGGTTCAGATTCTACCTCCAAATCGCCTTTCTTTGTGCTTCAGTTTTCTCATTTGTGAAGTGGGGCCATCATGGGGGACATGAAGGCTCAAGGAGTTAAAGAGACAATGGTACTTGGCATGGGTTCCTGGTAAGGGCCACTGAGGGGTTGGTGGAAGGATGTGTAGGGAAGCCTGAGGGGCTTGGGCTTGGGGGGGAGTCCTGCTGCTGGTCTAGAAGGTATAGTGGGGGGGGGGCTGGCTTAAAGGTGATGTGCCCACAGAGCCTCAGCATGTGTGGGGTGGGGACCTGGTGGGGGCTGCCCCAGTTGTCTCTTGTGGTTTATTGGTTTAGTGCCTCAAAGCAACTATACCTTAGAGAGCTCTAAGATAGGCCGGGCGTGGTGGCTCATGCCTGTAACCCTAACACTCAGGAAGGCTGAAGTAGCTGGATCATCTGAGCTTCAGGGGTTGAGACCACCCTGAGTAAGATCAAGACTCTGTCTCTACTAAAATAGAAAAAATTAGTGGGTGCTGGGGCAGGTGCGTGTAGTTCAAGCTACTCAGGAGGCTGGGGGAGGGCAATCGTTTGAGCCCGAGAGTTTGAGGTTGCTGTGAGCAATGATGACACCATGGAACTCTACCCAGGGTGGAAAAAAAAAAGATCTCTAAGACTTAAGTCATGCTGTCATACTCTCCTGCTCAAAATCATCTCAGTCAGAAAGGCAAGTCCTACAGTGGCCCTCAAGGGCCCCGCAGCCTGGCCTCCTCTGTTGGTACCCTCCTCATACTAAGCCATTCCCTCAGTACTCAGGTACTGTCTGTACATACTCAGGTTTGTCCTGGGGTCCTTGCCCTCCTGGGTCTCCCTCCCTGAGCTGAATTTACCCCTGGTGGCCCAACAGCTCAGCCCACTTCCTTCAGGTCAGCTTTCCAGAGGGAGCCCCCTCAACCATCTGTACGAAGTAGTCCCCTCCCCTCTGCTATTTCCTCTATGGCACATACTACCACCTGGTACATTTTATTATTTATTATTTATTTATTTATTTTGAGACAGAGTCTCACTTTGTTTACCTCAGTAGAGTGCTGTGGCATCAGAGCTCACAGCACCCTCAAACTCTTGGGCACAAATACTCTTGCCTCAGCTTCCTGAGTTGATGGGACTAAAGGTGCCCACCATAATACCCAGCTATTTTTAGATACATGGTCATGCTGGTTTTGAACTTATGAGCTCAGGCAATTCACCCGCCTCGGCCTCCCAGAGTGCTGGGATTATAGGCATGAGCCTCTGTGACCGGTCCTTTTTTATTTATTTACTTTTTTGTTTAAGACAGTCTCACTTTGTTGCCTTCAATAGAGCCCAGTGGTGTGATATACAGCTCACAGCAACCTCGAACTCTTGGGCTCAAGTGATTCTCTTGCCTCAGCCTCCCAAGGAGCTGGGACTTATAGGCGCCTGCCACAATGCCTGGCTATTTTTTTTAGAGATGGAGTCACGCTTTTGCTCAGGCTGGTCTCAAACTCCTGAGCTCAAGGGATCCACCTGCCTCAGCCTCCCAGAGTGCTAGAATTATAGGAGTAAGGAACCTCGCCCAGCTAATTTATTTTTATTTATTTATTTTTAGAGACAGAGTCTCACTTTATCACCCTTGGTAGAGTGCTGTGGCGTTACAGCTCACAGCAACCTCTAGTCCTTGGGCTTAGGTGATTCTTTTGCCTCAGCCTCCTGAGTAGCTGGGACTACAGGTGCCCACCTTAACGTCCAGCTGTTTTTTTGTTGCAGTTTGGCCAGGGCTGGGTTTGAACCCACCACCCTCAGTATATGGGACTGGCGTCCTACTCACTGAGCCACAGGCACCGCCTATTTATTTTTATTTAAAAACATTTTTAGAGGTTGGTGCCTGTGACTGAAAGGAGAAAGGCACTGACCCCATATGCCAGAGGTGGCAGGTTCAAACCCAGCCCCAGCCAAAAACTGCAAAAAAAAAAAAGTTTGGAAACATTTTTTAGAGACAGAATCTTGCTCTGTAGGCTGGAATGCACTGGTGTCATCATAGCTCACTGTAACCTCCAACTCCTCTAGTGATCCTCCCTCCTCATCCTTCCAGAGTGCTGGGACTACGGGCACCTGGCCCCGCACGCAGCTGATGCATTTGTTTGCCTGTCAGTTTTCTCCCTCTAGAATGTCATCACCAGGAAGCCCGTGACGGTCTGTTTCTTCTTTACTGTCTGTATTCCCAGACCTTGGAGCCAGGCACGTGGTACACAGGCGATTGCCGAGTGAAGGATGGAGGTGCTAAGGGCTTGCCCGTTTCTTCCCAAGATGACTTCTTGCATTAGGTTGAGCAGGGACTCTTATGCACAAATTACTTCCCCTCTTGATCTCATTGTCTGTCTGTGCCTTCCGTCTTGATACCAGGGGCAGGTGATGCTGAGTCTAAGAGGTCAGTGATGACTGACTCCTGATGGAATGGACAGGACCAGTGCCAGCAGACCAGATTAGGAAGGACTTTTGAAAAGAATCTTAAGAGATTGTCCTTTCTAAGCTCTTTATTTTGCAGGTGAAGAAACTGAGGCTCAGAGTTGAGGGAGGTCATACTCTAAGGTCACAGGGCAGGTGTGTAGAAGGTAGAAACCAGGGCCCCCGCTGAGACAATATCCAGTCAGCAAAGTCTGGGAATAAGAACACCCAGTACTGGGAAGGAGGGGTGAGCACTCTATTGTCCTGGTTTTTATTTTTAATCTTTAATATAGTAAAAAGGGAGAAAGTTAAGCAACATGAGAATTTTCAAGTAAAATGACCTTGGGACTCTTCTAATTTAGGCTGAAATGTCTCGAAGCCCTTTCCATGGGCATTTCATTTGCTAGGCATAGTTTGACCCCAAGAGGAGCTCTTCCCGCTGCTTCCATCTCTGGCATATCCAAGTAGCAAGTGACAAGGACAGAGGACTCATCCACACCCAGCCACCTCGCCACTGTGAGAGGTCCTGTGTGTGCCTGTGCTCATGCCCAGAGAGAATGTCTGGGAGCCTAGATTCATGGTGACTTACCTACCACACCTTTGAGCACAAAACCCAGAGAGGGGCTCGGCACCGTGGCTGAGGCAGGACCATCACCCCTTGAGCCCAGGTGTTCAAGGCCACAGTGAACTGTGATCCCATCACTGCACTTCAGCCTGGACAACTGAGAAAGGTCCTGTCTCTTAAAAATAATAATAATAATAATAATTAATTTTTAAAAATAATGAAGAGGCCAGGTATGGTGGCTCATACCTATAATCCCAGCACTCTGGGAGACCAAGGCAGGCAGATAGCCTGAGCTCGTGAGTTTGAGACCAACCTGGGCTAGAGTAAGACCTGACCTCTAAAAATAGCCGGGTGTGTGGCACAGACCTATAATCCCAGCTACTCCGGAGGCTGAGGCAAGAGAATCGCTTGAGCCAGGAGCCTGAGGTTGCTGTGAGCTATGACAGTACAGCACTCTACCAGGGGCAATAAAGTGAACTCTGTCTCAAAAAAAAAAAAAAAAAAATGAAGAAAGACTTTGTCTCCATTGAGACTCTGTCTTCAGGAAAATAAAGTCCCAGCACAGTGGTTCACACCTGTAATCCTAGCCCTCTGGGAGGCCAAGGAAGGCAGAGCTCAGGAGTTGGTGACCAGCCTGAGGAAGAAGAAGACCCTGTTTCTAAAAATAAGCCAGGCATTGTGGTGGGAGCCTGTAGTCTCAACTACTCCTGAGGCTGAACTGAGGGTACAGAATAAAGCCACATGCTTCTGCCTGTTTATGTTAAAGTACCTGAGTAGGTATCAGTCCAAAGAGCACCTTTCTTCCTTCCCTGAGGCCATCCCACACTCCTAAGGGAGCTGGACCAAAAGGCCTGGCTGTCTGGGGCTGGTTTCTCAAGGGCAGGGTGACATCAAGAAATGCCTTCCCTGTTTTGTTTTATTTGGAGACAAACTCTTTTCTTTCTTTCTTTTTTCTTTTTTTTTTTTTTTTTTGAGACTCTCTCATTTTGTTGCCCTGGGTAGAGTGCCATGGTGTCATAGCTCACAACAACCTCAAGTGATCCTCCTGCCTCAGTTCAGGTTGTCAGCTCTGTTTTGACTTTCATTTTGGTATTTTGGGAGAGGTTATGGGCAAGTTTTTTTGTTTTTTTGTTTTTTTTTGGCCAGGGCTAGGTTTGAATGCCACCACCTCCGGCATATGGAGCCCATATGCCGGTGCCCTACTCCTTTGAGCCCCAGGCGCTGCCTTGGGCAAGTTTTTTTTTCAAGTAGAAAAATGTGTTCTTTGATGGCTTCTGGATTTTAGATATAATGAGGAAAACCTTCTCAACACCAAAGTTATACATGATTCACTCATGCTTTGTTATATTCGATATCTAAAGAGCCAGCCAGGCCTTTCTTGTTTGTTCTTCCTTCCTATCATATCAGTGCTTGCTTGTTTTTCTAAACGGGTTGGCGAATCAAGTTGTCTAATTCCACAATCACATACAGTTTATAAATTGACTTAGAGAAAACGGACGTCTTATGAAGGTGTGTCTTTTATCCTGAAGCAGGATGTGTCTTTTTCATTTGTTCAAGATTACTTTGAACTTTTTGGAGGACTTTAATTCTAAACACAGATTTTGAACAACTTTTATGAAGTTTAACCCTAAGTATCGTGACCTTTGTAAGTGGAGTCCTCTCTTTCACTGTCTTCTAACTGCTTGTTCTTTTTTTTTTGAGACAGAGCCTCAAGCTATCACCCTGGGTAGAGTGCTGTGACATCACAGCTCACAGCAACCTCCAACTCCTGGGCTCAAGTGAGTCTCCTGCCTCAGCCTCCCAAGTAGCTGGGACCACAGGTGCCCGCCACAACGCCCAGCTATTTTTTGGTTGCAGCCGTCATTGTTGTTTTGGCAGGCCCGGGGCTGGATTCGAACCTGCCACCTTAGGTGTATGTGGCTGGCGCCTTAGCCACTTAAGCCACAGGCACCGAGCCTGCTTGTTCTTTCTTGGGATGTAAGTGGGTGTGCGCAGAGGATCCTGTTGCCTTCCAGTACACTCGTACTCTTTGTAGTTTTGCAAGTTTCCCTTGACTCTTCCAGGTACATGATGTTATTATCTTATGAAAATTGCAGTAGCTTTACTTATTTCTGTTTAATTTTTATACCTCTGATTTCTTTCTCTTGTCACATTGCTTTGAGTGGACACATTCATTATAACAGTGGGGATGGGGGCAGTGTTTTTGTCTTTTCCCGGACCCATGCGTGAAACTAAGCACTCATATGCTTTCCTGAGTTTGAGGTTGGCTTCTGGCTTTTGTGTTGATCTGTATGATTTTTGTTCAGGAAATGGCCATTGATGTTCTTTTAGTGTCACTGGGAGTGGCCATACAATTTTTTCTCTTTAGAGCTGTTAATGTAATGGACTGTATCCATGTTTTCTTAATACTGAGTCATCCTTGCCTTCGTGGAGTAAACCTGATTGATTTGAATATTTTAATGTGCTGCTGAATTCTTTTTTTTTTTTTTAGAGCCAGAGTCTCACTTTGTTGCCCTCAGTAGAGTGCTGTGGCATCACAGCTCACAGCAACTTCCTGCTCTTGGGCTTAAGCGATTCTCTTGTCACAGCCTCCCGAGAAGCTGGGACCACAGGCGCCTGCCACAACACCTGGCTATTTTTTTAGAGACAAGATCTTGTTCTTGTTCAGGCCAGTCTCTAAATTTTTGAGCTCTAGTAATCCACCTGCCTCGGCATCCCAGAGTGCTAGGATTATAGGTGTAAGCCACTACTCCCCTGATTTTTAAATTCATTTCTAGTCATATTGCCTTATAACCATATAATTTCTTTTCTTTTTTTTTTTTACATTTTTGAATGTTATTGAGATTTTCCTTGTGGACCAACTATGGTCAGTTTTCATGACTGTTCCATCAGCTCAGCTCTTAAAAAGAAAGTATATTGTCTATTATTATGATAGAGACTTTGAAATATCATGTTACCATACTGATGATTTAATTTAGGTCTTCTGAATGATTATTTCTGTTTGGTCTACTTAATGATTCTTGGGCTCTGGAGGTGAATTAAAATCTCTTATTTATGTGTTTTGGTCTATTTATCTTAGTATCCCTATAATTTCTTCTCCCTGGAAATTGCTGCAATATTATTTGGAGCGTTATGAGTTATACCGGGACCATTATGAATTGCCCTTCTCTGGCTCACATAGTGATGTTACTCATAAATTTTCATTGTCTATTATTAAGACCATGGCTCAGCTTTGCTTTTGTGTGTATTTGCTTTTACATCTTTGCTTGTCCTTTTCCTTTTAACCATTATAAATCACTTTGCTGGCCAGGCACAGTGGCTCATGCCTGTAATCTTAGCACTCCGGGAGGCCAATCTCTTGAGCTCAGTAGTTTGAGACCAGCATGAGCAAGAGCAAGATCCTGTCTCTAGTAAAAGTAAAAAAAATTAGCCAGGCATTATGGTGGGTGCCTGTGGTCCAAGCTACTTAGGAGGCTGAAGCAAGAGGATCGCTTGGCACCAAGAGTTTGAGGGTGCTGTGGCACTCTTCCTGGGTTGGGGAAGGAACAGAGTGAGACTGTCTTAAATAAATAAATGAATAAATCACTTTGCTTGGGGTATGTCTTTTGAATACAGCAGAGTTTGGTTTTGCTTGAGATCTAAAATTGTTCTATTTTTATTTTTATTTATTTATTTTTTGAGACAGTTTCACTTTATTCCCTTGGTAGAGTGCTGTGGCATCACAGCTCACAGCAACCTCAAACTCTTGGGCTTAAGCGATTCTCTTGCCTCAGCCTCCCAAGTAGCTGGGACTATAGGTGTCCACCACAACACTCGCCTATTTTTTGGTTGTAGCTGTCATTGTCATTTGGCAGGCCCGGGCTAGATTCAAACCCATCAGCTCTGGTGTATGTGACTGGCGCCCTAGCCACTTGAGCTGCTGGCGCCAAGCCTATTTTCATTTTTAAAATCAGTGAACGCTATTAAATTAAAATCGTAATACTCAATATGTACTGATAGCAAAAGATGAATGTAAGTCACGTTTGAGCACCTCTTATAATTGCAGAAGTGGAATGTGACTTGAATATTACAATTTTAACATAGTTTGTTCCTTTCCTAAAATGAGTATGCATTATTTTGGCACCGTGTGGGGTGGGGTGGGGGGGTACATTCTTCCACAGTGTGGCCTATTTTAAAGCACTAGTCTCCTTGTCTGATATTTAGGAAGGCTTGTGTTTTTGTCAGAGTGGATACATTTGTAGTTATGATCTTTTTATAATGTTCCCAGTTTCCTCTGTTTTTAGGGTGTACCTGTTGTTTCTCTTGTGAACAACAGTGAATTTAATTTGTTTTCTTTTCCTCCCTCCCGTCTCAGTTTTCTAGTCACTGCCTGATCCTAGATACTGTATTGAGTGATTGATTCTAAGACATACTGTGTTACCAGCCTTGATGTTCTAGAAGCTCCCAGGCACATGAGTCATGACAGTTACCATTTCCTACTCTTGCAGTGACATGAAAACCCAACAAGCGGTGTCAGCAGTTGGAAGATAATTGTGGAGACAATAGTGAAGTACTCTTTTAAGAAATGCTACAGCACCCACACTCTTTTTCTTTCCCCCCCCTTCTTTTTTTTTTTTTGAGACAGTCTCACTTTGTCGCCCTCAGTAGAATGCTGTGGTGTCATAGCTCACAGCAACCTCAAACTCTTGGGCTCAGCGATTATCTTGCCTCAGCCTCCCAGAGTGTTGGGATTACAGGCGTGAGACACCGTGCCGGGCCTCTTTTTTTTTTTTTTTTTTGACAGGGTCTTGCTCTGTCACCAGTCTAGAGCACAGTGATGTCATCATAGCTCACAGCAACCTCAGATTCCTGGGCTCAAGGGATCTTCCCGCCTTGGCCTCCCAGAGTGCTGGGATTATAGGTGTGAACCACCAAGCCTGGCCAGCACCCGCATTCTTGAGGGTCTGTGAGATGACACAATGTGGGAAAATATGGGCATCAATGACACTGAAGCAAAGTAATTCAGCAGAATCCAGTGTGCACTGGGCCAGAGTTTTAGGAAAACTCCCCCAACTTGTTCCACTTCTTTTCTTTCCTGTGACCCTGTGAGGTGGGGCTAACAACAGGGGACAGCAGGAAGGGATGTGGTTAGGGTCTGGGGGCCGGACTGACGAGAACGAGAACGGAGAGAAAACACAACCACAGAACCCGAGGCTGAGGGACTTTCCATCGCCCCGCCCAGGCTTCCTTTCACTGGGAGGTATCGCTCCTGGGTTTGCTCGCCGTCCACTTGGTACCAGGGTCCATTCTCCAGCTTTGGGAACCGAGAGCCAGGAAACAAACCTGACATGTGACTAACAACTTCCTTTGAAAGGGTAAGCATTTCTTTCAAAATAAAAATTCTTGGCTGGGCACCTGTGGCTCAAGCAGCTAAGGCGCCAGCCACATACACCTAAGGTGGCAGGTTCGAATCCCCAGCCTGGGCCCGCCAAACAACAATGACGGCTGCAACAAAAAAATGGCCAGGCGCTGTGGTGGGCGCCTGTAGTCCCAGCTACTTGGGAGGCAGAGGCAAGAGACTCGCTTGAGCCCAGGAGTTGGAGGTTGCTGTGAGCTGTGATGCCATGGCACTCTACCCAGGGGGATAGCTTGAGGCTC